>BGZK01001925.1:0-93951 GCA_005406025.1 Eumeta japonica | reverse complement strand
CATTTAACACATCCGTGTTATGAATTACAAACTACATATACTTCTGTGCCGAGAAATTGAATAGAAATGAATATCTGTCATTTAAAAGAAATCTTCTGTTATATTATGACATCTAAAATATTTTTATGTCGCTATATTAAACATTAAATCAACACACTTAATTGTCTTTATGAATCTAATTTAAAAAAGAGGGTTAAATTTAAGATCAAAGTTTGTAAATAGATTCTCTCATTTTCAGAATTAAAAAGATGAAAATTGTATGTTTGCGTTTTGGAAAAATATATTATTAAATATATAATTAAAAGTTTAATCATAAAAAAAATCGAGAGAAATTGATAGTTAACAATTTTTAATGTCATCTATCACTATTGAGAACGCCATCCAAGTCGGCACCGATAACCGAGATTGGAAACGAACACGAAAATACCATCCACCAATATCGGGATGGAAAGCAACGAGAGCGGAAGTAGGATGAAGTTCGAATCGGGGATACGGTAGGAATATGACAGGAACCGAGATTCAGGGCCGACAGACAGGCCGAGAGCGGATATAGGACAGTAACGAATTAAAAGATGAAGGTTTATTCTTTTACAAAACGCGAGTTGTATGAACCGAAGACGGTGTTAACGACAAACTAACTTGAACAACATTTATCGGGTGGCGGTGGTTTACCAGTAAACAGTTAATTAATTTCGCTATCTCGACCGCGGCCCGGCGTCGATTTATCGAACCGCTAATTTCATACAATCGCACGACACGGTCAAATTAGCCATAAAATGCATCTATTGACTAACATCACACGTGTTTAGATAAGGCGCTCGTGTAGACGTTTACGAGTTCATTCAACGTAGGCTACAAATAATCCGTTGGCAACTATGTGTTATAACGTCTTGCTCTTGTGGCCGGTTTAATTGTTCCATAATGCATGCATTTTAATTTTCTTAAAAAAAAGAAAACTCTCTTCGTCATCGTTTCGCTACTGATTTATGGTTTCAGTTAAAATAATTTATTGTAGGTTGTACAAAAGCGTATGCGAGGTATTAATTGAAGCTTACGTATAAATTGTACTGTTTTTTTTTATTGTAAGAAAAGTTTGTATGAATAGATATTGTACATTTTTTGCTTTATCTTTCTTTGCTATTGTATATTGATTGATATAAAGCGTCTTCCACAAACTTCTTTAAAAAAAAAACTCGTTTTTAAGATGGATTTCGTCTTTAGAACTAATCTGTAAAATTATTTAAAAAGATTGTTTTTCAGCGCCTTCGAGTCAGTGCTCTGATTTTCCAGAAATCCTAATTCAGCTTCTTGATAAATAAATAATAATTGCAAATTTTTCAAAATAAGTTTTTATTGCAATCATCAACATATATTAAGCTTAAATTAAATTATCGTAACACTGTTCTGTCATTCCGAAAACGACATCAAAATTTAATTTTTTGCTGAAAATTGTCTTTTGTATTTGGTTTTTTAGTGCCTTTAGTTACATTCTCAAGTTGCGCAAAATTGCTGCATAAAAGCTGGAGAAAAGATTTAACGGACTCCCTTAGTTCCAAAGTTGCCAGTACAAAATACTGTGTAAACGTTCCTTCAGCTTTTGTAAGAGTAAATGAGGACCATTAGGCAACCTTTAGTCTTGATACGGCTGATTAGTAGTTCTATATTATTGAAGGAAGCTGCTTTAAAGTTGATTGAATGCTGAATTAGAGCTAACTGTAAAGATTTTATCGTAAAATGTTTTTTATTGTACAGTTTTTATAACTCTGAAAGTTTGACAAAAACTGTTTAAAAGCACAATCGAAGTGTTTAAATGTGAGACGAAACTAATTTGTGATCGAACCTTTTTAACTTGTAATAGATAATTTTATTTTAATAAAAGAAATATATCGTCCGAACAGCAAAGCGACAGTTTAATGACAGGAAGAATCAAGTTTATCAATCCTATCAGATCAAATTCTATTGCGAACATCAGTTTAATGTCAATATGTATGTCTATTTACATCAATTTTTCACGAGCCCCACACATAATGAAGTATACTTTAAAATGTGCACTCGTTTTTACATGGCATTTAAACATTTTTGCACAATTATTTATTTACGTGCTTGATTATGGATAAGGTTTAATGTGTTGGTGAATGTGATACAATTTTAGAGTCAATTTCATAATATGAAATTTATTTACACATTAGTTGAAATATTTTAGACTGGCAGGAATTAGGTTAACAATGGCGTCATATCAATAAACAACATTATATATATTGAAGACTTAAATGCTATTTTGTGATCTGATCTGCACTGTAAACTTGGAATAATAACATAATCATAGTTATATAATCATCGTTGGGTCTAAATAAAGTTTTTGTGATATTTAATTCAATTACAAATATGGACGAATATTCCATAGAAAGAAACTAAATATAGGTCATTTAGTTTTTTTTAACACTAATAAAGTACTGTCAGCGCAATATTTTTAAATACTTTATCTAAAACAGGCGAATGTTTTCAAATCCAGTGATTCGTATGAAGATTTATTATTCTTTTAATACAGGAACACTGCACCACCAATTAGACCCATTGACGTTGTGCCAATATTTTTCATAGTTTTTATGTGAATTTTTCTAGCTATACCTAAGATAGTCCTTGAGTTGTTACATAAAAACAACTCAAATATCAGGAAATCTTATTTTCAAAATCATCGCTATATATTTCAATTCTACATGAGGAATATTTCTTTAGATAACCTATACCCTAATTTAACACGAAAGATAAAATTATTCATAAATTCGGTAGGACTATAGTTTTCATCTTCGCTTAAAGTTTCTGTTGTAAATCTCTCTTGCTGTGAAACTAGGTTAGAGTTTGAATCAGGTATTTGTAAAGAGAATATATACTGACTTTGAGTACCATTATCTGACTTTTTGTCATTCACATTGTTAGATAGTTTTTGCCTAATCGCTTCGTAATTAGTACTTGAACTAATATACTATTGCATTCTTTTAACATTTTTTTTTAATTGCCCCAAATCTTCTTCTGATTTTCCACGATTTCATGATTATCGACAGTGCTAGTGACTGTATTCAGATAAAGCAGTAAACTGACTAAAGAGTCGGACAGCCTTCACATTTACAGTCATAGTATGCTTAGTGTTGTAATAGCTCGAAGGTTATAAAGATATAAACTGTTTTGTGTATTTTTGTGAGTCTCTTAAAAACTAGTGTAATAATTGAATATTCTGCCACAAACAAATGGTTTAAACTGTACAAAGAGCTTTTATATCACATAGAAACAGTATATTAGCTGTATAAACGTTTCTGTAGTTTGTATTTGGGTTGCCCATGTAATGCATCTAAATATCGCTTTAATTCAGCCGGTATCTATACAAAAGTGAAATAAAAATATATTAAACGGGCTTACGCATTATTAAATTTGTTAATTGCATATACAGAGAATGTCTTTCTGATTCGTGTTCAACTGCCTTACTAACATTCAACGCTACAAACTGGTGTATATTCCTTAATTTTTACAGACCGTATGCTACTCGGGTGGCGCCTAGAGCAACCGCTCCACTCGCTCTACCTCTTAAGCCGGCGCCGGAGTTGTTTTTGTCGGATCCCTAAAAATGACTTAGTTGAAAGTGACGGAATTGGTCATAAGAGCCTCGTCCACAAACTTTTTTTACTTTCCTTAAAAATAAGCCGTTTTTAGAAATAACCTGCAGATATGACTTTTTTTTTTTGTTAAAATTGAATTTCAAAGGAGATCGTAGAAGAGGCCCTCAATTAATCAATTTCAGTTTGGAAAAAAAAAATAGCATAAAAAATGCATAAACACATTTATATAAACTTTAACAAAATAACGTCTCTCCCAAGACCTCTTTTATTTTAAAAATATTTTTTAGTTGAAAGTGAGTGAATTCGTCAGAGAGCCTCTTTCCATTACGGGTTAATTTTAAAGTTAAAATTCCTCTTATAAGGGCCCTTTTGTTAAAATACTGTGCCCATTAATTTGAACATTAGTTATAATAATAGCTATAACGAACCAAATTTTCACTATTAACATAATGACAGTGAACATTATTCGACACTAAATCAACTTTCATTTTATTTTGAGGAAAACTGCCATAGCCTTAATAAATCATTGTTACTTATGCAAAACACGTATTGCGGTCATCGTATCATCCCATGCCTTTATTTGCCATTTAAACTTATATTGTGCCTATCCGATTCTTGCGTATTTTAATTAAACATTTGATTGTTTCCTAAAACTATTAACTAGAACAATTAATCAAAAGTTACTACCTACTTGAGGTTTTGTATAACAGTCCAGTCTAATGACGATCAAGGATCATCATTAATCATCATTTTTTTATTCTTTTGCTTATCTCAAAACTATGACGTCATTGTACTAGATTTTTTTTCAAATTTCATATATAAGTATATTAATTGTAATTAGAACAAAATAAATAAATCGTTTTCGATTGTTAATGATTTCCTAATAGAGAGATGGCATCTCAGTAGTCGAGCGTCAATAAGGTGTCAAGTTCAATTGATCGTGGTCAGCACGGGCGAATTGACCAATAAGATTTTAACTGGGTAAAAAGGAATCTCTCGCTCTGTGCCTCGGGGGGCACATTAATCCATCGGCCACGGAAGTCGTTATCGCATCGGCGAAAGCGGTCTATAACAACTCCAAACCCCTCTGTCCCGAGTCAGTATAAAGTGTTAAATCCAAAGCGCCTAATCTGAAACGATAATATTTTGGGAGGGTATGTCTCAGCATTGGGATGGTTTAAAACCTGGCAGATAGATCGAGATCTACGATATGACGTAGCAATGCGCCGGTCGTTTTTCATATTACTATAAAACTGATAGCGCAGAGGAAGGGAGAAGCGATAAACACTCCGATACTCACGCGTACGATGAACCGATGGCGGAAAAAAAAAGCTCTATTCCCATAGGCGTAGAGCTTTCGCGTCAGTATCGGGTGTACTATACGAGTCGTACGACGCGCGTCGAACGATCTCTAAAACATAATAGACGGGCGGCGCGGCGCGCGGGCCGGCGGCCAGCCGCTAATGAGCCCCTCGGACGCCTCTCACGTAGCGCGCGCCCGCGCCGTCCGCTGACACAAATTGCTTTTGTTCCAAGCCGAACCTCCGCTTCGATGGAAACACGATAGACTTATTGTCTTATGAAATACCCGGCAGACATTCTGTTAACGTGTGACGTGACGGGAACACGACGGATCGCTCTCGTGCCCGCTCACCCGGCGCCGCCGCGCGCTCGGGGCCTCTAATAGCCTCCGAGGAGACTTCGACGACTGACGACCCGCGCTACGCGGGTTTTTAAGCTCAGTAAATTACCATACAGTGCAACGCGCGAAACTCTGCCGCTCTGAATTGCCTGCGAATGTTGTAATACGCAGAACTAACGCTCCTCGACCCTTCCTTCTGCACCCCCGCATGCCTATTTTATGCCATTACGACGCTTTCGTGACTGACTTCATAGCGGCAGAGTTTCGTGCGTTGCACTGTACTATAACTACGGTATTACAGAGGTTGTCTCATTTCGACACGCCTTGCTATGGATATTATTAGTATAATACATAAGTAACTGTCGCTATAACACTTTTCCTGTGCGATAGCAAGTTATCATCTCATGTCACGTCTAGGATTTATACACTAATATATAATTAATAATGATAAATTATTCTCAGATAATTTATCCTATTTCCAATTTTTAAAAAGTATTTTTTTTAGAATTTCGTTCGTTAAAAGAAAAGCTTATAGGATCACTTCGTTGTCCGCCTTTCTGTCCGTCTGTCTGTCTATCTGCAAAGACCCCCTTTTTTCAAAAACGTGTGAAGATATAAGTTGAAATTGATATCAAATATTTGGACTGCGGTGTCTCTTGGAGTCGTAAAAAAAATCACCCATTCATGCCTTATATTTTGAAACTTACAATTAAATTAAAACCTATAAGTTATTTTCCATTTACCTAGAATCATCAAATTCGGCAAGAGCAAGGCTTCACACGGTACAAGTAAAGGAAAAAATCTAAAAATGCCTAGTTTGAATTCTATCACATGTATTTTTAACACGGTTTTATAAGCTTGGGTTGTAACTATGTATGTAATGGAATCTTTGAGCTTAATTTTCACCGGTTTCTAGAAGTCTGATCAACTTGAAACTTTGCATACGTATCAAGGACCAATGACAATGTAATAATTTGATAACAGTTTCCCATTATCCTTATTAGGACCGCCAGGATTAATATAAGCTTGGGTTGTATGTATCTATGTATGTAACGGAATCTTTGAGCTTAATTTTCACCGGTTTCTAGAAGTCTGATCAACTTGAAACTTTGCATACTTATCAAGGACCAATGACAATGCAATAATTTGATAACAGTTTCCCATTATCCTTATTAGGACCGCCAGGATTAATATAAGCTTGGGTTGTATGTATCTATGTATGTAACGGAATCTTTGAGCTTAATTTTCACCGGTTTCTAGAAGTCTGATCAACTTGAAACTTTGCATACTTATCAAGGACCAATGACAATGCAATAATTTGATAACAGTTTCCCATTATCCTTATTAGGACCGCCAGGATTAATATAAGCTTGGGTTGTATGTATCTATGTATGTAACGGAATCTTTGAGCTTAATTTTCACCAATTTCAAGAAGTCTGATTAATTTGAAACTTTGCGTACATATCAAAGAGCAATGACAATACAATAGTTTGATAAGTTTATCCTCTTATCCTGATCAGGATCGCCAGGATCGAATAATTTTGTCACGTATCGTCTGCGTGAGAGCAAGTGGCTTATTACTGCTACTAAATTCTATTACTGTTTTGTAATAGAATTTAGTAACAGTAAAAAGCATTATTAATAATTTAACTATTGTTGTATTGTTAAAAAATGCAAATTTTTACCAATCAACCGAACTAAAAAATGAAAAATAATCCTTAATATGAACTCAAAAAAATAATGAACAATGACGAAAAATATTAGTATTATTGTGGAAAAAGCGTGGGTTGCTCAATATACGAAAAATGTGGCGCAAAGCGCCCCACGCTTTTTCTACAATAATACTAGTATTTTTCGTCATTGTTCATAATTTTTTTGAGTTCATATTAAGGATTATTTTTCACTTTTTACTTTAATGTGCTTTAAAAGCGTGTTTTTTAGTTTTTTAAACTATATTTATTTTTATTACAAACTTACACTTACGGTTGGAATATCGATCGTAATGAAGATTGATGCTTAGGGAATATTTTTTTAACTTATCGCTATAAAAATATCCAAATATTCGTGTTATAAATACAATCACTCACCATAGTATGTTCCAAATATGCCTTCATCGTAATGTTGGTGTATCTATGTTTCTGTAATGTGGGTATCACATATTGTATGTATTTCTCCCGTCTGAGTCCCTCTCAGTATGGTGTATAATTAAAAGTAGTGTATACATTTTATTCTTTGATTTGTTCTTATCCCAACATCTAGACATTCGAAAAATTAATCATAAGTTTTAGAAATACGAAAAGTAAAAGCTTTCAAATTATCGAGGTCAATAGCTCGCCAGTATCGGTATTGAAAACGGCCAAAAATCAGCGAGACCCTTGATGGATGGATTTTCTATACATAATTAAGTTCGTACGGAACCCTCAGGGTGCGAGTCCTCGTTTCGAACTTGTTTTGCGTTTGAAAGCATCGCTAAACAGGTTCACGTAAAGTCGGCTCCACCGCGTAGTAGCGTGAGGTGATCTGATTATACAATCTATATGCAATAACTCAATTACACGTAAGTGAAAGAAAGGTCATCGCAATACATGCCAAAATTTGTGTAGCAGCTTTGAGTCCACAAAGACTCGTTCAGAACACAACCGATATAATGAGCCGGGAGTTATTTGTACGTATAACATAATACAAAGTATGAATAATAAATGTGTTTCGATACTGTTCTATCATAAAACTGTTCTATTCTATGTTTCCTGCCACAAACATAATCAAGATACATAAAACCTACTGGACGACTGTAAAATAGCTGGTAAAACACTTGTGATAAACATACAAACGTAAAAAACGCGCCCGCGATATGTCGGTTTATTCCCTGAAGGGAGCATGCTTGTAAATTTATTTTTCTATTATATCCCCGTTCCAGGCTTTTAACGTTGTACCAATGCCCAAAGAGCAATAAATTAAAAAAAAATGAGATAAGTGTACTTTATAAAATAGTTGGCGTATAAAAAAAAATCATAAGTCAAAAGTTAATTCGCGATATATGAAACTGTATCCAAGCAATGAATACAAATATTAAAATGATACAAACTGCACTAAAACTACGACTACACAAACAGTGTCGTCTCGGATTGTCACGAAAATAAAACGTACGTGCGCGGCGCATCTAAAAACACGTGTTTATCGAACAAGGCGAGTGTTAATTTGTCGTAAAATTGCGTCGCTTTAGAGTCGGCAATAAAGTTTATTTACGTTATCTGCAGCCCGCCATCGCGTCTATTAGTCACTGGAAGTCGACTATGATTCCGAACAGAAAACTGTTTAGCTTAATAACGTCGTAGCGGAGCTGACGCGCGTGGGTGCAGCGAATAAATAAAGTGACTATCGGGCGATCGCCCGCTCGAAAAATAATGTAACGCGCGCGAACGGCGCGGCGGCTCCTCGACGGGACGGCGGCGGCCCGCGTTCGGGATAATTCACCAACTGCGTCGAGCCCTTATAAACTAGTAATAGTTCGTTTAAGGTCAGGGTTTTAAAAATATTCTACAGAGTGGTACGCATGAAGTACTACGGCCGCGCCCCCCTTGCGGGGTACGAGATAGTGTCATTTCGCATGTGATGCAGAGAGAAAATAATACATTTCGCGCGCAGCATCTCTGCTCAGAATAACGCGAGTGCAAAACAGAAAAAACGTTTGTGCGTTAAATTATATTCAGACATCAATTTAAATATTCTCTGTGAGCTGACAGCGCAAACACAAATTTATGCGTCAATGTAAACGTGCAGGTCGATTAATAAACGTAGGACATGTCTATTTAGAACTTACTAATTGCGTTAGTTAGTTGTTTTTTTTTTTCTATCGAGAATATTAATAGTATGCCAAGGCGTATTTGTCTTTTGAAATACGGAATTATATGTCTGATAAACTTCATTCGACATTAATTTTATTACAATAGCTTCCAAAAAAAGAATTAAAGTTGTAGTTATTGTAATAATCAAGAAATATTATTTCTCGTGAGTTAAAAGATTTCCGTATGGCCCTTTAAAAGAGAGAGGTTGCCGAATTAAAAACGATTTTTAATAGAAATCGCGATTATTCACCTCGCGGCGGTGGTGCGGCGGGGGGCCCTCGCGGGAGCGCGCGAGGGCCGGTCGTAACGCGCGCTCATATTTCATTTCACTCGAAATGGATTCCGCCCGGAAGGCAAAAAATATTTATGTTATATCAAAGGAAAAGATCAAAGCGGAGGCGGCGCGGACTCCGGCGACGGCGCGGGCAGCCCCGGCCCCCCGCGCCCGCCGCTGAGGAGGCTTTAGGGCTTTATCGAGTCACGGGAAATCCGAGACACCGAGGTGTTTCGACTCACGAATTCGAGCTCCGCCGCGTCACGGGATATTGTGATGTTACATGAATACGAAATTGAGTCGCATTACGATTTAAATAATGCGGCTTTGCTCGTCGCGATCTTCTCCTCGCATCGCTCGAGCGAGCGATTTTGTAAAACCGAACTTATGGGAGATCGTGTTGTAATTCATCCGATTTATTCGTCAAAAATACGGAATCGTTACCGCAATGGACAGGAACCAACGAGCCGCGCGACCCACAGAACGAGAAAAATGCCAGTTTATGAACAACATAAAGGTTTATCGCGGTGATGCAAAACGAAAACTAACGAGCGGCTCGAGTACCACACACTTATCGCTACCGCCGGGTGCGCCTCCTCGCGACGTCGCACTTGACTATTTCGGATGGAGTCCTTATACGTATTATAGAATTTTCTACAAAGTAAAATATGCCTTACATACATTCACGTACATATTACACAAGAGTTTAACTTTTCTGTGAAGTCTCGATCGACATTAACAATCGTGACTTCGTTAATGCTTTTCATTGATGCATAGATGAATTCGGCGGTGTAAAATAAATTAAACAGCCTCCCAGCGGAAGCGGAAAATTCATTGGATGTTAAGGAGGGTCGAAGAAAGGAGGACGCCGAAAGCGAGGAGGCAAGACGCGGCGCGACACGGCGCGGCGTTCACGGAAAATAAACGTGGCGAGCGGCGCGGGCGCGGCGCGGCGGGAGGGGGCGCGGCCCCGCGCAAGCTGTTTGCCGTATTGTCCAAATTGCTCGGGGCGTTAATAATGACGGCATTAAACGGTACCGCCGCTCACACGCCACCGGAACGTATTCCGCGGCGGCGCAGCGGGATGGGATCGTCGTAAAACTTTTATCGTTCTTTTTTTCTTTTTCTAGATTTAGGATGTCACTTGCAAAATGATCTTCGGAATTATCGTCGTCGCGCTGAAGCGACACACGTCGCGTTGCGCTGATCGCACGAAGAAAGACGTGTATATTTTTTTCGAATATTCGATAAAACTCGATCGCTCGACATACCGTATTATTAGTGTCGATATCTTGTCATCCGCGTCAGAATAATTATTGAACGGTGTGGACGTGTGTATTACGTTGTCCGGAATCGAAATACGTACGTACACGGTTTATTGTTGCGGTTGAAGCTCAATTTAATGTGGCCCGACGGGCCAAAGTCACGCCGCCGCGCGGTTCGCCTATTAAGAGCCGAGGCCCGCATTAAAATTCTCTTTGTTTAATTAAAACGCTTGTAACAGCCCGTCGGCTGTGAATCATAAAGTTTAATGTTTAATCTTGGTCATCAATATTCGTAAACGGCAGCCTACCATTAAAATGAGAGATAATGTCTATGAATTCAAATGAATTACTTACGTATACTGTGATTTAATTTGGGCACAATATCTATCATATAGGTATCGAACGAAAATGCAAAAAAAACGTTTTATTTATTTATTTATTTATTGAACAATAATCAAAATAGAGATAAAAATGTATAGGAAGGAGAGAGATATTATATTTTCAAATCCCTCTATAGATTTCCACGAGCGATTTGTATGACATGCATGCGCGCACACACCACACACACAGCTCTATTACCTATTTTAAAGGCGTCTTATAATATTTAATAAATTGTTGCAAATTAATATGTCATAATGTCATGCGAACAAAAACATAATATTATTACGCGAGACAGAAATCGGTATCGATTTAATTGCGCATGACCGCGCCGTGAGAAATGGAATCTATTATACTCGACAAACTGATTTGCCATTAAAAGCTTGCTGTTTCTTTAATTTTAACACAAGAACGAACTCTAATTAAGCAGAAAACTGACCTTCGTGACCTCACGAGTCGCATTCTAGTTTTAGTTTTAAAAAACAAACCTTGGAAGTATTGTGCTAATGCAGGTGCCGCGTGTTGCCTATTCATTTAGTGTTTGTCGATGTCCATATCTATGAATTGGCGTCGGTAGCACCGAGAGTTAATATTCTTACTAAGTATACGACCATCTAGAAACGAGCGATAACGTTATTATTATATACTAGCTTTCGCCTGCGACTCTGTCCGCGTGGACGTCTCGTACGAATACCTACTCTCAACTTTGATATCGACCGATTACGCTATGGAGCATCCATGCCGGACATAAATCGACTCGTGGATTCCTTATCTCCATACAATGTTCAACTCTCTTTTTACTGTATTTAAATGGTAAAATCAATACTTTAAACAAACAGCCTATAACATGGCCGGAGAATCCTTGGAGCTAACGGGTCAAAGTCTGTCGTCCGCGTTCAATAATTCCTTCAGCCGTTTTCATCTCATGTAATGTACAAATAAACAGAGGAACAGACTGAAATACTGAAAACTATAGAAACGTGTTCTTTTATCGATTCTAAAGGTCTACCACAATCGACATTTTTTTCAAACGTCTTTAAAGTACAGCCTTTCCACCCTCTACAGCTTTATTATAAATACAGATTATTGCATATTTTGCTTAGTAAGTAGTGTAATATTTTTAATAATCATCTTTTCCTAGTGAAAATTTTATATTCGCTACGAGAACGATTGCAAATGGTAAGTTTTACCATTTGCAATTGTTCAAATTGTCTACAAAATTGAGTATACGAAAAAAAACAAATTTCTTAACTACGTGTTCATTTTAATTCTCTGGTGTTCGTGAATAAGCCATATAGAAGCAACAAAAATGGTATCCTGCAGTGGAAAGCGCTTAATGAATTACTCCAAATTAGTCTCACGCTAGTCGTGTAACAAGTGAGTTGTCATCTGTGCACATAAATGCCTGCTCGCATTTTAAAATTTAGAATGATTAGAAATTTAGAATAAAGAATGGTGGAAGCATTTATTTATATCTCGATGAAGCCATTCCATACAGGCGGACGGTTAAAACGTGTTCATTATCATAGCGGCGTGCATTTGGTAAAACAGTGACATCGCGTCGGTAAAACAGACACGGTTGCCAACAATGTTTATGGTTACTTTACTTTTTTAATCGATTTTTTTTATTAATATGAATTGGTTCAATTTATAAATATCGATGTAATTTCTTATTTATTTATGTCTCGATTGTTATAATCGGATAGACTTAGAGTTGTCTTAATATAGATAACGTGGACTCTTTTGAAGGACAATTAAATAACTTATTAGCGTTGCTATCATATTTTAAAAACAGTCGTATATTTTGTTATCTTAATATTAGAAACTGTGTAAATACCTGAATAATGTTTACGTAACGAATCTAACATTAAACAAACTGTGCACACGAAAAATCATTGTATCAACTAAAACTAATTAAATAAGACTTTGATATTTCAAGCTCGACAGTTAATGCAACACCTGATCGTTGTTATCGATATTAATTTAATTTAATATGACGCGCCGTCAAATTCAAGGATGCACACACACTTGCATGAACATGTATCTACATACATAAACATGTATCTGTAGCCCGCGCAGGAACGGTCGCGTTACGGACGCGAAGGTCACCGTTCTCGTAAAGAAATTCAATCAGAATAAAAACCTCCCGATAGAATTAAATGTCTCCTCAACAAAAGCGCCGAGCATAAGGAACAATACAATACCGCCACTTCATACTTTCCGGTCGACCGGCCGCCGCCCGAGTGTTTGTAAGAGATCATAACGAGCCGCGACCGGAGCGCCGCCGGCGGACGCGGCGGCCGCTTTGCGAAGTGCCCACGACGGAAGGACCGACGAGTCTGTCGTGACGACGAAGGGCTGTAACACCCTACGTCCGCGGAAAACGACAACCGGAGCTCGGAGGAAGGGATGTGTGCAGTTATTAGGCGCTGAAATTGCGAAACGGTCGCATCGATAAAGGATTTCTCGGTTTCGAGATATCGCCTAATAGTGTCGATAATGTTTCTGTATCTGACTTTAAAAAAAATAATTACGTACATTGCCGGTTTTCTAGCGATTCTTTCCTTGTGAGTAATGTTTCTTTTGCGCGCAGTAAGCGTTGTAACGGCCGCCAGTTAAAGTTACTACATCGTCGTGTATTATTAACGAAGAAAAATTAGTTTGAATAAATCTGCCTATTTGAAAATGATTTGAAACATATTTGACATTTACTCACATAAAAGACAGTGTCTTTACAAGAATCATTAAGCATAAAAGTTTAACCGAACATAACACATTTTATTAATAAATCAATACATATATGGTGTCAAGATTTGTCAATTTCTTTGTTTACGTTATGTAATGTAATGTGACATATGACATACTAAACTAACTTATTTTATTACTATGTTGTCGAAATACAGTTATAATTATAATAAAATTGAAATGTAACTATAACTAACCATTAACTGTAACCGGTACGTATTTTCTCAAAGTTTGATGTGAATTTTCATTGAAAATATTAACCTAAACATTTCTCTTGACATGCTGAAAATACAACGGTATCTATACACATTTTACCCTACAGCGTGTCCCCGAAATGCTAAAACTCTGTTCAGTCAGTTCATATTAAGCGCGTTTGCACCCTCCGAACCCATATCAAAGGGGTACATGGATTATTAATGCCGCGCTACACGGTCTATGCGAGCTGGCGCAGCGGCGGGCCGCGGCCTGAATACCGCGGCGGGGAACACGAAGACGAGGGGCTGTCCGGGCCCGCGCCCGACGGCACTTTCATGGAATATCCGATCGCTGGCGATTTGCCGCCACATCGGTGTACACGCATCGCAATAACGTTATTTATGCAACGATCACGATAACGCCGGCGGGCGCGGCGACATCGATCACGGACGGTGAACGGCCGATACGGCGCTGCTGTCGGGCGACGCGTTGCAGATCGCGTACGGCCGATACGATGCGTTATCGGCGTCTAGATTCGTATACAATAATTAACTCGTTTGTCCTAATACCGGTTTCAGTTGTCGGTCGCGTGTCTCGGATCGACGAAGCGGCGCCGTATCGTTCCTGATTCAAAATCGAGATAAACGACGCCGACAAGGAGTGGCCCGACTCTACCGGTCGAAAAAATGAAATATCGAGGCGAGTCTTAAAGGAAGGTTGTTCGCGGTTCAGATATTATCCGGTCGGTTTCGAACGGCCACACAACATGATGGCAATGGCCGTAAATATTTGAAATGTTCTTTAACGCCTCATCGAATACAATCAAAAAGGTATACACAAAGTATACGCGGTAATTGATCATCGGCTCTTACACACGTACGAAACAATGAAACGTACATGTACAATATTAATTATGAACCGCCAAGAAAAAAACGTATTATTCACGCTCAACGCGCACGCCGCGCGATCCGATTGTCGTATCGCTTAAGGATAAATCGAAGGCTAAATTAAATTGAAACGTCGCCGGTATAATACGCGGCCGGCGATATGTTATTACAATTAAATTATTTATCGGCCATATATCAGGTCGTTTGTGCGGCGGAGCGGCTTTGACGCCGCAGCGACTGAGCGGGAGCGGGAGCCGCAATTTAATGAATAACGATACAGGAGTCGGCGGCGCGGCGGACGTAAATCGCATGGGCGCGAATAATTCAAGAGCTATTCGCGTACTCCGCCGTGGATGCGCCGCGGACTCCGCGATATTGTTTGGTTATACGAGCTGTCTATCGATTATGACTCGTCAGACGGTAATAAAAATGCACTTGTGGTTCGAAAACGTATCTGTGCGACCTCCACTTTACGAATAAAGACCTTGTCGAAGAAAAAATGTGTTTGAATAGTGAAGTGATATTAAAACCGTTATAGTTTAACTGTATTTATGTATGCAAAGAGATTTGCTACATAAATATATTGGAGGAAACTATACTTATAAATAAAATATTAAAATAGCAGAATAAATTTCCCCTTAAATATATGACAGCATGGGAGTCTGCTTTTTCATTTCGAAATGCATGGTCGTACTTGTTTGCATTATTTGTGCATTTTCATTGGTTACCAGTATTTCAGAAAATAGTAGATATTGTTTGTTTACATCAGATGTGACATGGTTACGGCTTTGTTTTTATAATGAATTTATGACTTTGTTTATACTTCAGAAATTTACTAGACCACTGGCAGACGGTCATCATATATACCAGAATTCAAGTGTTAGCGAGTTAGTTTTATTTTAGCGATCATTGCGTTAACAAGTTAAGTACAATCCATCAAAAGCTTTTTATAAGTTCCGTAGTGAATTTTTGTATCACGGTATAACATAGCTTCTATATTTCTTAGTGTTTACTTTCATCCGTTCTGAATCCACGAATCCCGATAGCGCTATATATATAGTAGCAATATTGACAAAACATTCCATAGGTAAAACTTTCGTAAACAAGTTAATGCCAATTCGGTACAAACGAGTTCGATTTTTCGCCAAAATGGCGTTTTTGACTTGCCGGTGAAAGTTTTTGGATTATATTAATATTCTGTGCACTACACCTATTTAATATGTAGTATACCAAATACAAGAACGGAGTTAGATGTTCTTGTAAACTACTTGATAATAAATTGTCTAAATGTATTTAAACGAATAACTTAAGATATTTTCACTTTTTTTAATTTAATTGTCCGACGCACATGCAATTTATATTTATCCCCGTACAATTAATTTGAAATCCGGATTAGTATCGAGATCGTGACTGGAAATGAAAAGAACCAAAGCTAATTGGTGAAGTACATCTCGGCATGCATAAAACAACAGCTAATTAGGGTTCCGCTCGGATGCCTCTTACAAAGTCTACGCGTCTTTCTGTTGGTCTTGCATTTAAAAGGCCGTATCTTTTTAATCGTAATGGTGGCTCGCTTAAATTTTCCCAGAATATATGTCGTTATGGCGAATATCCTAACGAATAATAATAATAATAAAATACTAAAACTGAAGTTTTTAAAGGACTTTTCCATACAAGAAGAGTGTTTTTTTTTGGAGTTATACCTCTTTTGGCGCGTTATGAATAAATGATGAGAATGAGTTTTTATCGGGGTGACACGAAAACTCTACAGTATGAAGTTCCCGCAAGCGGTTTAGCGAGCAACTCCAGGCCACTAGTAACTGATTCAGTTCAGTCACTATCTGAAGATGCTATTGCAGTCCAATTTGTTAATTAACATATTCCAATTTTTGACTTAATAATTTTTGTGCTTTCAAATAAAAGATAAAATTAATATTACACTTTGTGTAAGAAAATAAATATTAGTTTATTTATAAATTCAAATTTAAATGAAACTTTATCAATCGTGTTAACTATCCCACTCCATTCCTTTTATTATTTTCTTGTAATTAATTATTTACATGCAATTAAAAACATTTTTTTAAGTACGTTTATAGATGTGTATTATTTTTATTTGTTTACATTTTAAATTATTATAATAATGCATTATTTATATTTATAAAATAGTCCATTCTAATTTCGGTATACGAATTGATTCTGTGTGCAGGTATATAAAAAGTTTAACAAATTAAAAATTTATTTTATGTATTTGTTTTTACAAACATAGAAAAATGCCACACAGGAAGAAATTTTTAGTTATTTTTAATTATTACACCAAAAAAGTATAACTTCTTATGTACGCACGTAGGAAATTATACTTCTTTAGTGTAACAAAACAAAACATTTAATATTTTTAGTATAATTTACTACAAACATTCAATTTTTGTTGTTGCTCTATTGTATAAATAGTTAATATGTACTCGTTTCAAACGTAGTATGATTATTGTATATGTTATAAAATAAAACAATATAATAAAACAAACGAAGTACGCATGCGCTAAGGATCCCAAATTCAGTAAAAAAAACATATTGTAATTTTTTTCGTAATCATATAACACAAACTAGCTGTCCCGCCCGCTTCGCTGGGTAATTTTTATTATAAAATAAAATGGCGAAGGATTTACGGAATTCGAAAAATGAGTAGCCTAGATCTACAAATCATCCCGCATCGAATGGTCCCAGTCCCATGTCTTACGTTTAGTAGTTTTACGTGATTGGCGAACAAAGACAACCTATTTTCATTATATATGTATAGATATGTTGTGTGGTGGTACGGAACCTTGGTATGCAAATCCATCTTGCACTTGGTTGGTTAAGTTCGTTTATATATAATATATCAAACAAACTACATAATTATGATAAGTATACTGTGGAATTCAGTAACGTAATTTTAGTTTGCTTTATTATTGCAAGTCCATTAAGATAATTGCTCTGTGATTTAAAATTCAAAATGCCTGTCTTTGTTTCATAGATTATTATTACATGACACTTTGATATACACTTGCTATAAATTTACTGCTCGTTTAGAAGGAAGGTTTCCCAGTAAAAGAGCTTGAGGGTAGCTTTCAAAATTAATCACATACAACCGTAATCACTCAAAAAACTATTACATAAGGTAACAGTTCGACAATTTGGGTATGTGTCCTCTATAAATATTTAGAAATTTTATAAAATAGAATAAACTGAATTTAATGTAATAATAAGGATAGATTTACAAGCATTGCCATTTGAATGAGTTCTGTTCATAGAGTTATTTTCGGACCAAACGTTGTTTTCAGTCGTAAATTTATTTAGAGGGCTTTGTGTGCGCATGTTCAATAGGGTTGCTGTACAAGATTTAACCTTATATACATTTCAGAGTGCTATTAAACAATCACTCAGTAAAAATGAATATTACCTAATTTCCGAATATTTAGAAGACAAATATCCATGGGCATAAGCGGCTCGACTTCTTACCGCGCTGTTTCGTTCATTAATTAATAGTTTTGTATTCGTTTTGGCTACGCGTGATGAAATTAGAAAAGAGCTACCCTTAAGTTTTTTGCTCGTTCTGCTTGAGGGAAAATTGTTTTCCAAACGAGCGGCAAAATATATATTAAAAAAATATATATTTCAAGTGTAATTTTATAATCTATGTTCTAAAATATTTCGGATTTGAATTTGAAAAGTTACCGGGTTCTATCTGATTGATCAGAGGCGGATTGGTCGATAATTTTCTAACTCACATCAAACTAAACCGTGCGCTCCGTACCGTAGAAAACGGATTAAGCCGTCTGTCCCGGAAGTCGCCGTCACGCCGGCCTCGATTTAAAATAAAAGGATGCGCGAAATCATACCTCGGGATTGGCTCGATTAAAGAAACCTGACGTAGTATTAGCATTGGAACATGTAATAAACGGTAGGGTGTTTAGACTTCGTTTATAATTGAACATTAATTAACGAACGCAGCGTAGGAGCGAGGAAGTGCTCACGTTGAGCAGTTCCAACTACCTTGAGGTTGATCATTACCTTTGGATTTGCAGGGTTGTGAAGGGCGCATATCTCAGAGCGAAGGATAAGTATGGTCTGGTCTGGTATTGACTTAGTATACCATATACAATACTATACTAAATTCTACATTCGCTATTGAGTAGAATGCACTGAGAAAAATGTACCCAGATTTGTAATCAGAAATACGAACAAGTAAATATATTCCTTTTAAAAAACGATTCGGCGTTCTTAAAAATAAATTATTTGGATAAATTGTAACGATACAATACCGTTCCGTGTTCTGATGGAAATTATGAATTATTTAACGTGTGTGACGTCAAGAAACTAACGGGCCGACTCCATAGTTTATGGGTACACGTACGAATATTACCCAAGGCGTTACATTAAAACCACTGGGCGTTCCTGATGTTCTATCGTGACAGTTCCGCCGTCAATACATATTTAATTGATTCTCATAAATTGCAATGCTGTCCTGTTAATTCATCTCCACGTTACTGATCTTTTCTCTTTCTTGCCCCTAGTAATTTCGTGGCTTCGCTCGTTAAAACATGTGTTTTTTTCCTAATACGCTATCTTCTTATAGCAATGTTTTATCTTTGCCTGACCTGTTATAATTTCCATCTGTTCTGATACTTCTTCGTGAGAGTATGCTAATCTTATTTCGATTTTAATGTTATATTTTCGTTAATTCACCTTTTCTGTAACAAGTTTTGGAATGATTTTCAAGAACGTTGCTAATAGTTGCTACGTTTTTAATTATACATTAGGTTTTTTTATATGCAAAAGTGAAATCTCCATACTATTGTTCATTGTGAAGAACAATGAATATAAACAAGTTTAATCAGAGAAAAATACAAAACGTACAAGATTATAAAAAATCCGGCAAAATTAAATATTTCAAAATTGTCACTATTTGTAAAATTTTTGTAACCTTTACTTTTAACAAAAAAAAAACAGTGATGGGACAATATTATGAGACTACTCCATATTCGCATATAAGAAAAACTAATGTATAATTAAATATGTGGCAAATATT
This sequence comes from Eumeta japonica, assembly GCA_005406025.1. Taxonomy (NCBI): domain Eukaryota; kingdom Metazoa; phylum Arthropoda; class Insecta; order Lepidoptera; family Psychidae; genus Eumeta; species Eumeta japonica. The sequence goes on along the minus strand of BGZK01001925.1, from coordinate 74,044 downwards.
AATTACGTTCTTAACAATCATTACAAAACCTGTTACTAATAGAGGTAACATTTTCCATATAAGAAATAGTAATGCATAATTAAATATAAAGAAAATATCAGTTAGATTTTTAAAAATCATCACAAAAATTCTTAAGGTAATCAAAATACCTGATACATGACTGGTAACACGCGGGGAACAGAAATTGTACTACTTCTATAAATAAGTAACAAATTAAAACGTTTCACTAATTTCTTTGAAACTTCCTAGGTAAATTGAAATGCATTGGTAGGTAAGTGTAACGTAAGGACATTCGTTTTTTATTCATCCTTTTTATTATGTACATTACACAATCAATTCATACTTACAGTATTGGATACTTACTTTACAAATAATACCACAGAGATTATTTTATTATATGATAAATAACATAATTTATTCGCAAAGCCAATTGAAAACAATTCATTAAGCTTTATCTAACAAATTTACACTCATATGTACTACTTGGGTTGAAAAACCTAAGTGGCTACTCTTAGTTTTATTTGCGATTGGATATCAAAAGCATATGTAAACAATAGGTAAAGCTATCAATGGCACACCAATTTATAAAACTAACTGTATTGTCTTAGATCCTATTCAACTGTAACAGTAATTAGTAACAAAGTTTGACATTTAGATTAACATCGACAAATACGGATTATTAAAACTCCAGTTTTTTAAAATGACAAAATATTAGTAGTTGATGGCAATTGCGTTTAAAACTTTAAGCAACATAAAAACCATAAAATAAACGTAGTAATAGATTATTGTAATTAAACACCTTAAATAAATAAAGGTGTTTATAAATTATTGTAACATCTACACAAGTAATGACACATATAAAAGAAATACAAATTATTCTAGTAAATGTCTGGCTGTCATATATGAAGTGCAATTTCTCATGAAGGTCACTGTGTTTGGACGAAGGCAAAGAGTAAATCTATATGAAAGACATTCAAATCGAGGAGTTCGAACAGTCTCCTAAGCATAATAACGTAGATCAATGAATTCAGTAGTAACCAATGGAAGTACACTTTTGTTTGTTATTGTACGACGGTCGCGACATAATAATTCAATAGGAATATAAAATTTCTTTAAATAAATATTAGATAATAAAATATATAAGACGCAAAAATTTAACTAATAATGAAAATAAATGAGGCAGTGCGGGAAGGGATACACAAATTTCTACCTTAGATTCATGATGAAAAATACCTATAAGTAATATGATAAAATTATTATTAACTAGGTGTGACGTGCAATTTTTCTTCTAAATTGCAGTTTTAATAACATTTTTTATAGTTAATTCAATATTTTGGTTTTATTCACTTAGTTTTAACTTAATAGATTATTGTATCAAGTAAGCCATTGTAGTTCCGCCGACCTGTTCTAATACGGGTCTTCCTTCTGTAGTTTTTGAAGTGAAACTTCTTTATCGGCGTATGGGAGAAATTTTATAACAATGTAACGTTTTTCTGTTACGCGCCATCTTTATCTGTTACGCGCCATCTTTATTTCTGGGTAACATTTTTCCGTTACGCGCCATATTTATTTAGAATATGAGGACCTGAAACATAAAATTTTAATGTATCGTCATTTAAAAATTTCGAATTATAACCACCAACCATTTCTGTACTAAATGATTTCGTTAATGATTTCATATAACATTGAGTACTAAATTGAGTAGTTAATGTCATTTTGTAGTAGAAGTTGTATTTACACGCCTGAAATTTTCCACATCTTTAGGTCGTAATTTCGTAGAAGTAAACAAGCAACAAAGTTAGAGCATTACATTGTATTACACGTGTACTGATATTACATATTTCAGTTTATGAAATTGATATTTTTTGAGGTAAAGACAATAAGTGTATGCATTCGTCTATTCGAAGCTTGTTCAATTCAAATCCAGAAAATTGTCCAATTTAATCCTCCCCTCAGCCTTTCCCAACATTAATGTGGTGTTCAGGATACCCACCAAGGAGGGGCGAGGTAGAAGATATTAGAGTGGAGGAGTAATGGTGACACTATTAGCAATTTATTTAAATTGAAAAGTGACACATTTATGCAGGTATAACAGTTGTTGTTCACGTCAAATAAGATAAATCCAGACTTACCAGTACATTTACCGAGGTGTTCGAACAACCCACTGTACTAAACACATATTGCATTATACTATAGCCGATATTGTAATCCACGAGTTACTAGATATGTGACGACGCCAATGACACGACTTTAGTTAATCCGGCGCCACTTCAAAATGCATATCCATATTAAACATTGTAGAGTAATGAATGCGTCCCTAAAAGTTAACAGGAAGATAAAATGTGTTTTAGTTATGTGCCAATACCAAGACATTGCACCATGATAAATTTTCTAGAAGACGTACTTACTAATAATTTAAAGAGAATGTGAAGATAATTTCAGTGTGTATTAAAATGATTTTAATATGTATATCCCGCGTATAGACAGAAAAACTAACAGTAGTATCATAAAGAAATTTAATTAAAAAGCCCTAATACTTTATTAAGAGTAAGCCATTATTTTACAGTAAGTTTTGTTTTACTGAATATATTGTTACGCTCACAAATAAGAGAAACATTGAAAAGGCTTTGTAATATATTAGGACAGATTCGCACAATTTACTATAAAATGTACTGTCGATTCTACGTTAGTCACATAAAAAACTCTTTTGTTCGGCCTCTCCGATAAATATATTAGTAATTCCTGTATATTCTTCATTATTTCTTATTCAGATGTGACGTCATTGTTTTATCGTGAACATATCAAGACATTTTAACGTTACTTCTCTATACTTATTCAAACTCTTGACGATAAGTAGAATATATCATTATTAAGACCAATATCTACCTTTCTTTGTAACATGAAACAGATAATTGTAGGTAGTCTAGATATTAAAATAAGGAATATTATTGTTAGAATAGTATACCATTTTAATGATGGGCTTATCTGATATTCTTTCGTTCCATAAAAATGACATTTTTCTTAGCGTGCTAAGGTAAAATATTAAACGAATTACATCTAATACGTTTCCTAAACGTTTTAGACTTTGGAATACCCGATTATACAGATTGCTCATGAAATACATATGAGGTATATCTTTAGATATACATTGTGAAAAAGATAAAAAGTTGTAATACAAAATACCTTGGCTGCTAGACACAAACTGTAGCGGTCCCCCGAGCAAAACCGCGACACGGCAAGTGCGGACAGTCTAGACGGAAAATGGGGAGAAGCGGTACTTACTACGTAGTTTGTTTCGTGCGATATTTGTCTCCGGTCTCCGCCTTTAATATCTTAACCGAAGTATTGTCTTACTTGGGATAGAGTGTGCATGGGCGTCGATGAAAAAGAAAAAGTATGCCATGTTTCATAAGATTTTTTTATTTATTTCTATTTAATATATGAAAATTGATCAAAATATTTGAATACTGTGAGCACGTGTGCTATAACGTTTAGTTTTATTTAAATAGCTCGCTGATATTTTGTTTACCTTATTTATTATTAGATTTATTCACAGACTTAAAAAAAGCAATCTTTTACTTTGAAAAATTTTCTCCCATGTTAGTATGTGGTTTACAATGTTGATGCTTAACTACTTTGCCGTACAAAGACGTGCTGACAAATCGCGTCCTTATCTACAAAACCGAATCATCACTAAACAATATTTAAATATCATTAGTATTTTTAAACACCAATGGAATTTTATATAGTATGCTTATAAATTGGGGTAATTAATTTTATTTGTACTTTGAAATTCCTTCAGCGAAATGCACAATCGAATTCAAAGGACTGTTACAACATTCATCGCGCGTGTTCGTATATTTTCTAGTCAACATTCGTCGGTAGTCGTGCAGGACCATCGGCGCGACTGGTCCCGGCCGTCGGCCGTCGCCCGATAGCCCCGACAGGTCTGCCGCACGACGGCCCGTGCGCCGGTCGCGCCGCCGGCTCGGCTCGATCAGCGCATCCGGCATCGCTTACGCGCCGCCGTACGCATTGTTCGCACACCCCTCAGCGCTAGCGTTGTACTGATGAGTATCGGGACTTGAGGATGAGGACGACAATTCTTTTTAGCGATTTGTAAATTTTGCATCTCATTATGTCAAGATAAAAAATAAAACAGAAATTATCGTTCTACACCGCCCTGGATTATTTTTATTGTTTTTTTTTTAATTTTTAGTTTTATTTCCGGTAATTATTTTGTATTATAAGTGCAACACAGTATCAAAAATGTATATCGGATCATGCGAAAGGAATCAATGATCTAGCACAACCATAGTTCCTACAATAATTATTTAGTAGATAAATTAAAAATAAAAATTAATTTGAAATAATTTTAAAGGAAAATTCAATAATAGTAAGACTATGATAAAACATTTAATCATATCTTAATTACCCACATCAACTTTGCAATGGCATCATGTTAAAAGTACGTAATTATTGCTAATTGTATGTGAATCGAGTTATGCCTATATACGAGATCAACCATTTTAAGGTCATACGCCTGGAACTTGATCGGCATATATTATGTTAATTGGAGCCCTGGCTGCCTTTACAGGGAAAACGAGCTCTAGTTATTTTTACCCCGCGATACGGTTAAACCACAAACTAGTAAACAAATATTTACTATTTTCAAACTCATGATATTAATAGCAATTCATGTTGATTACGTTTGTTTGATTACTCATTTTTTTTTAAATACTAAAATAATTTCTTGTCGTTATATTACTATGTATATGACACAATTGAGTGATTCAAATGTAATTTATATGTTCCTTTACTAATACTCTTTCCTCGTTTATCTTCACTTTGAATTTGTTTACAGTAGGTTTTCATATTTTATTACACAAGTAAAATTTATACAACTAATTATAGTTTGAATTTTTAAAAGAATTGATTAAAAGAAAACAATGATAAAATGATTTTTTCCTTTAATATGTGTTTTATTTTACTTATATTGAATTTTCACAATTTAAAATAAAAATATTTTTACTGATTGACTATTACAAATCGTGTTCCACACATGTATCAATTATATTATTATTTATATTGATTACGACATACATGTAAAACTAAGCATTCAAACTATCAACCAGTCGCCGTTCCTCAGTACGTATTTACCGCAATACGGTGGGGTAGCCTATAAAAACATTTCATCGCTAGACAGTACGGATAAAAAAAAAAACGATGCGGCCGCAACCCTGTCGCAGCCCTCGGCGAGGGCGCAGCTGTCTGCTCAGAGTGCCCCCTTAAATTGCTTGTCAATGCCTCTTGTGTTTACTTTGTTGAATTTGTTGTCTTCGAATGAGATGAATTCGCACATATCACTGATTTTTTGTATCATAATACTGTTATTGGCATGCCTTAAAGAATGTATTTTGAATGTTGTCATACTGGATGTTTTTTTTTTATGTTGAAATCGGACTGTCGTTTATATATTAGAACCCAATATTTGCATTTAGTATTTTCGTTTTATGCAACTATATATGAAAAAATGTTTTTGAAACGTTGTCAAACTGCATTTTTTAGTCGGACGTGAACTGCGAACTATTTAGAACCGAATACGTATTTGCATTTTGTGTTTTCATTTTGACATAAGTATTTTTTTGTATCGTATGCTACGGTATTTACTCTAAAACATCATCGTACAACTCATTATACTGTACCCCATGATCGTTATTGTAAGTGTGTAGTTTATTAGTCAATTGTAAATGTGTATACAATTAGTCGTGTCGTGAGCTAAAAGATTTAAATTTTAGTATTGCACTAGAACCGACGACGTGAACAAAATTGTAATTTATAACTTGTTACCTATAGGTAATAAGTTGTTCAACCTAGTGTACTAGGCAACAGTTAGCGACACGCAAGCTTAAAATTATTGTTTAGAAATATTACCAATATCCGCTCTGTGACTACTTATTATTTAAATATGTTTAGTCGTGAGTTTTTGAGAGAGGAGGTACCACAACGCACTGGTACCTTCTCGCGGTTGCGAATGTTCATGGACGGCGGTGACCACTTAATTTTGGTTGCTCGTATGCCGCTTGATATTCTGCAAAAAAAAAAACAAATTAAATTCAACTTGCAATTCTACTATAATATTAATTCAATAATATACCAATATTAAATTCTTGAACCATCAAATTTTAAAGAAATCGAGAAATTCGGTAACATGTATTTGTCACGCCTTAATTTTAATAAGAAAGAATAACTGGTAATCTTATTTTTAACCAATTAATTATTAATGTTTTCATAATAAAAGTAGCTGGAGTTTTAATCGCTTTTCTCTAAAAGAAATAGAAAGCTTTTTGGATAACAACTTTCCTATTTACCCTTAAAATAAATACATTCTTTATCGTGGCTTAAATTTCTTTAGCTCTATGCTCAAACCAAAGCTTTGTTCCTTTGTCTTGTATATTTTCCGTCTCGTGTAGTTTATGTTTTCGCATAAAACGATACAATTTGTGTTAATTGTGTTGTTTTAAAATGTATTTTTTACCTTAATATATATCCGATTATCCACACCGTCGTAAATAAAGTTATTTCCAGCTTATTATCATGTAGGATTTGTTTTCATTGGATGTTTCAAAGTCTCTTGACAAGCGTTTGGATTATGGCCGTCAAGGAATCTTAAAACATTGACGTTGATTGCACAAACATTGATAGCAGTCATTACCTACGTGAAGTTGTATCTGTTCATTAGATAAATATAAGAACGTATTTTGCATAGAGCGCTTTGGACTCGCAGTTTAATTTATTCCTTATAGAATTCGCTCTTGGTACCTTCTCAAGAATACGACAGTGTATTCCTGACGTGCAATATCGAAATACACTCGGGATTATTGGAAAAATGTTTTGACTGTTCACAATGTGCTGGTTGAGCTCAATTTAATATGTATTTTCAAACTTGTATTTCGTATTAGACCAAGAAAAATGTTTTTTCAATATACTTTCCGTATACTGTAGCAAAACATGGAAACCTGTTTTTTTTTTGTTATTTTGACTTGATCGCGTTTCGTTGTAGTGATTTTTTTCGCGTTTTATCGCCTCGAAATAAGTCACATAATTTATCTAATCTGAAACAGGTTAATGGATTGGAATGTTTTTTGCAATCTGTATTATGTAGAGATTAGATTTTATCTTGATACTGCGAAATATCTGTCAGATGATTGTTCGATAAACAAGTGCATATTAGATTTGAATTGTTTGCGTTCCGTAGTTGAGAATTATGGAGATCAGGGTATAAATTTTTTACGTACGTAATTTTTTTTAATGTAGTTGCAATATTTCTTTAGATATGTTACATTTATGAAATCCAATTGCGACAAAATAAGAGACGAGCAATAATGGAAAATTTGATATATCTATAGATATGCGTTCTCTTTTCATTGTTAAAATTAAAAGATGTTGTATATGTAGATATTGAAGATTTATTACAGTTTTTATTTACTTTAAGAACTTACTAGACCCTATTTTTTCCCAATTTATTAATTGGCATTTCAAAACATTTGTTCCATAAAAGTTTTGATGTATACCTAAATGTTTGTTCTCCAAACGAATTGTTTTATTATTAGTATTCTCCAAACGAATGATTAATCTTCGAATTTCTTGTTATTTCCTTCATCGCGTCACAATTTTAACCTTTTTTTTCACATAATCAAAAATATTGGCAACTGGAGCTAATTTTCAATTCCGATCGTACATAAAAAGCATTTATTCGGAACGCGACAAGTGTCTACCTACCTATGTTCGTATGTTGCAGGCGATTAAATCTAATCTTGTTAATAAATTATGGTGTATAAAAACTAATAGGATAAGACACGTAAGCCGGTGTTGCCGCAATAAAAATATTTCAGAAAAGTTCGTTCCCGACCGCCGCGGGAAGTCGTGTCGGGTTAAATAAACATAAAACTTTACATTCATCGGCCGTTAAGATTACGACACGAGAATTATATTCGCGTTTGGCGAACTGCGCCGAAACGTTCTATATATTTATTCGATACGTTACGAAATATCGCCGAGCTACAAAAATTGAATCCTTCAGCATTACGACGCTCGATAAACCGGACGAGTAAATATTGAATCGACTTTGAAAATGAGTTCGTTAACATTTTAAAGAGTTAACGCGAGCAAACGTTCGACAAACGGCTGGGATCGCTTCGGCCCCAATACGATAGAATGCGAGTTCTGACAATTTTCCGCTAACGGACGTCCGACGCGCGACAGTCGCGGCGTGATTGATCGACGCGGCGCGCCGAACGTCAAGTGTTGTATTTAACGTTTTGTACGGTGGTAAAGTTGTGGCGAACGGGGTTTTTGCATTTGTTCCGAGAAAAAACAAAAAAAAAAAAACATTCGCTAGATGCAAATGCTTAGGGGTGAGCGATGTATTTATTTAGGGGATGGTGACATGGATATTATTTAATTTCGCCAGAATGCGTTTATGTGGATCGCCTACCGTTTTTCTGACAAGATAGGTTGATCGTTGCCATTGCTGATTTCTTCGCTCATAAACTTTGATAAGTTTTTTTTTATGTTATATATCGCTTGCGGTTAATAAAAAAAAAAACACTTCGTTATTGATTTCTAAACAAAATATTAAATTATAATGTTTTAATTACAAAAATGACGAACTTACGCACAAACTTTTGCCTCCTGTAGTTAAACATAGGCTATGCACCGACGTCTGTACGAATTTCTTATGAGATTAAAGCAATAGATATATGTAGGAACAGTCAGAGAGCGGTGTGGTTCGAAAGATATAGTGACTAGAGTAGAAAAGGGCATGTATGTATGGTTTGGCCGTCCGGGAAGGGCGAATGAAAGTGGACTGACCAAAGCAATCTATAGCGAACGTGTGTGGTCGAAAGATCGGCGAAGGTCGTCCTAGTAAATTCTATGCAGCCCAAATTGGTAGCATATCGGAAAAGGACCAAATTTTAAGCACCCGAAATCGACGAGCTTGCATGAAAAGCTTGATGGATGTCGGTGAGGCGAGAGAGATATGCAAAGATCGTACCATGTGGAAGTCTATAGTCTCTGCCTACCCTTCTGAGAAATAAGCGTGAGTTTATGTTATTATTTTGTATATAATAGAAACAAATTTCTTACAGCAAACCAGTTTACAGATATCATTCTTGTGACATATCCGTTTCCATATAGATGTATTACATAAACTTTTGATTACACTAGAATAAAAAGAAAAGGACTTACATAAATTAAAAATATTTAGGCAAACATTTTATATTAAGTATACACTTAAAATATATGGTCGTGGGCGTGTGTGAAGTAGTGACGTTATCTAGTTCAAATAAATTGCTGTTAATTTAATGATAAGTTTTGTAGTGTTAACCTTATCTTAATTAATACATTGTGTGAAGTATTGTCGAGTAAGCGTCGAGTTATTTAGCGAGATGGGGCGCGCACGGACCGCGTTAAAAAATACACTTAGCGATATTTAAAAACGTATTTTTTAAAACGAAACCTCTTTCGCGGCGCGTCGTTTCAACATTCAATAATTTAGAGCCCCATTCGGCGTAATAATTTATTTTATCGGAGGCGAGGCGAGCTCGGCAACCGCCCATAAACCTTCGTAATTATTCGTTTGTTTAACGTATACACAAATAAACTTTACGAGTCGGACGTTCAAACATAGCTTTTATTATCTCACATGTTTCTTGAGCACACGCGTGCGCGCACCGTCGGAAAAAATGCGTTTTATCGTCGCCCCGTTCTCCCGCCCCTCCTCCCACCTTCGGCCCCCCAACCCGCGATCACGTCGTCTTTACACCCGCTCGTCACATTATCGCCCGCCGAGAGTTACGACGTGCCGCCGTTCGCGAGGCGGTCTGCCAACGGTCGATCGACCGCTATATCATATCACCGTCGAATAAATCTGTCAATCATAATGTTTGCGTAACGCGGATAAAGCGATGGCAACGGGATTAGTGTTTGCGCAACAATGTATTTCGGAAGCGGCAACGCGATCGCCACCATCGGTGCCCCGGTCCCCCTTCCGGCGGCCGCGTAACTAGTTTCAGCGCGCCCGCCCCGCGCCGCCCCGCCGGCCCCCGGCTCATCGCTTTTATCGTGTCGATAACGCGAACAGCGGCCGGCTTTGTTTCCGAAAGCGATCGCATCGGCCGCTTATCGCGGCAGATAGGCCCTTTCATTGTGCGGTGACCGCGGCGCGCACTCCGCGGGCCCTCCGCGACCTCTCGAGCGCCGGCGACGCGCGACCCGACCCGCGGCTCGTGTGAGACGTGCCTCGCTTTCAGGTGCGATTTTACAATTTACTCTAGCACTTAGTGAGGCGCGAAGCGATACAGTTGCCACATGTTCACGGGCCGATTTTAATTTAGAACGCGGCGGAGCGGCGTGTACCACCTAGCCCGCGGCGGTCGGGCCAGTCAGTGGGTATGCGGCGTGCCGGCGACGCGGTCGTGTCTCGGCTTCTCGCGCAGTGTAACCGCCGTGGTGGTGTCTCCTGAAAGGCTCGTTTGTGCTGATCTTGGCCTCTGTTTGTTGTAGGTGGATTACGGAGTGCCGTGATCGTGTGGCCAGTGAGTCAGTGATGGTGGCGAGGTACCGAAGTACCCGGTGTCAGTGATAACGCACGGTGCTAAACCGAAGTGTTGAATGGATTGTGTCTTTTTTGGATTGCCAACGCGACTCGTCGATAGCACACATTGGTCACGGTAAGGACCTAAATATATTTAATTGATGCACTACACGGGAATACAGGGTGCGGGTCGCACTAATTAAGGCGCGACCACATGCTAGTTGTTAAAAACGACAAGCGCGACAGACAGCCATCGAAGCGTGAGCTGTCGAATATCGATATCTCTCAATGTATTAAGTATACAACGTGTCAAGCGTATCGATGTATCATATATTTTATCATTTGATTTTTAGTGGACCTGTTTCATTTCAAATGGCCCTTGTTTATTGGTACACATTCACTTGGATATGTTGTGACATGCGTGGTTTCGCATCTGTGAAATTCCTACGTACGCACATAGGTATATATCTTTATTTGAGCGTAATCCAGCTACGAACTACACAGTGTACTCTATATAGATAAGAAATGCATGTGTTTATGAGAGAGCTTAAATATGTCTGATTAGTAATCGATTTAGTTATGTTTATATATTGTAGAGAATAATTAGCTCAATGGCATGGGTTATACGAAATTAAATAAAGAATCTATTAAGAAAAAAAATAAAAATAAAACCCTTTTCAAGAATAAAGTTTTTATTCACAATTCAATTACATTAAAATAAAATAATAATTTGCGCTAGAGTTGTGCTGATGAATGTTATTTGTATACATGAATATAGTAAAATAAATGAATCGAAATCTCGCATAAAACTATCTACCTATATAGGCACGATATTGAGATAAAAACTAAAAAAATATATATCCATAACTGTATCTACTATTCTGTAGTAAAAGCTTATTGCGCAATAAATTTATTTAGTTTAAACTCTTCCTTTTTTGTTTGCTATTTGCGCTATAAGCTTTTGAAATGATCTAGTACATCAATGTACAATATTAGGTAAAATTATGGTTATTTATTTTTTCCGTTATTATCCTGATATCGTGTCTATACAAGTTGATAGTTTAATGTAGGATAGAAATCCTGCATTAAACTATCAACTTGTACATCAATAGAAATTCATCTATTTCATCCTATTCATCTATACATATAAATAACATTACTGAGCACAACCCTTGCATAAAATTATTATTTTCGTATTAATATAACTGAAATTTAAATAAAAGTTTGTTATTAAAAAGATTCTTTTTATAAAAAAAAAATATATTCTACTTTTTAGTTTCGTCTTAATATATGCATTTCTAGTAATGCATCATTCTTTTAAGGTATTTCTTCTGTTAATTTCGAACTATCAAATTCTTCGATGACGAGTCCTTTTAGAATTTTATTCGACCGAGGGCAACAAAAGCTTGCCCAGCGGCGAAATGTTTAAAACCTAAATACACAACGGCGTACTCCGTTGTGCTGGCTTACATCGTATGCACATTAGAAGCCTGCAACAGATCACCCACTTACAGCATTTTTCTGTCGGCCACACAGTAGCTGTATTTACCCCGAAATTGTGAGACAGTAATTGCAGCCCGGGTTTGATTTTGGAGTTTTCCTTCTGTTAGACGTGTGGCGGACCAGTGCTAAAGACGCCCGTCTCATCCATCTCTCCAATCGCAAACGAGCCCAAACCCTATAGGGTTGTAACGTTTTGTAACAGAGTTGCTTAGACTGCCTTTCAACTCCGTTTTCAGACACTGGAAAATTCATAGTGCTTGCCAAGTCGAATCAAACGAACCCAAACACCACTCGTCTCGTTTAGTTCAGAAGTTCCTATAATTACCTTCCGTCTCTATCTTTAAAACCTATAGGACCATAGGGTTGGCTAAGACAAAGCAAATAACCCTAAACTTGATAGGGATGCGTGGTTATATAACAGGGTGCCTTTGGCCACCTTCCGGTTCCGTCTTCAGACCTTGTACAGTCTTTATAGAATAGCACCAAAGTGTTTGTTTGACAAGACAAAATGAATGAGCCCAAACTCGATGGATTTAAGTATCTTCTTTGGTTCAGGAGTACACACCTATATGCACCTTCCTATTACATGATCAGATCAACTTCATGATACCGTATTATTGCATTGCCACCGAATATACGCAGGTATACCAAATTTGAGTCCAACCAAACGACAAGAAGCGGTTCTAATTTAGCTTTCAAATTTGACAGACACATGTCAACACAGCCAGTTAAATAAAGGCTTGTAACAATATGCGAACCTTGTAGCACTGATGTTGAAACTTAAAATGACAATGTCATTTTTCTCTTCGCATGTCCATACGTACTACGGGACCTTCGGCAGGTAGGAAACGATTTTTATATCCGCGAATTCCTCACACGTCAAATCGATGTATTTGTAAACAGCTATCACGTTTATACGGGATACGTGTTCCCCGAAAAAAATTTACAGATAGCCCATAAAACGATTCGTGGCCAAGTTTCGTAATAAATTTTAATAAGCGCCATTTTCTGTTCGCTCACTGTCTCCATCTCGTTCTACCCCGACTGTCCTTATAAAATTCTTTGTCATGCAATTTTCAACTTTAGGTTACCACATTATTGTGATGAATCTTAAATACCTGCTTTACCAATTCTATTACTACAAGAGTATGTTCCTCGGAATGTGTGTACGAATCGATTCCAAAATCGACGACGTTGCCTTCGGCGCGGGGTCAAATTAATACCTTCTCGACTATTGTGATTGTAAATTATAATGTAACGGCTGACAAAAAAAAAAAGCGAATGACATCAATCGCTTTGAATGCATCACGTTATACCTACTACAGAGCGCTCTAGCGCCGAAGAATTACGTAGTACGTATTCTAGAGTTGTTGGGAAAGTAAATTCGCACCCTTTGAAAAACTAATATTAATGTAATAGTAGTAGTACCTTACTTGTAATTTGGACGATTTTATTCATATTTTCATACTAACATTCATTACTTTACCCACACCGATGTATTATGTAATGCACTTTTTCAACTTTTATCACGTAAAATGGAATGTTCGTGTTCGATTTCGCTGTCGTTCCTTATCTCAATCCCGTTTTCCTCGATCCAATTCCGGTTCCGGTGCCGATCTTGACCCCTCTTAAAGTTGGTGGTAACAATAATAACTAATCGATATAAGAGCTAGAAGCAATCTATTCTATTTTATTATTCAAGACTGTTTTCTACGTGCTGTTAATTACTTTTAGAATAACAAATGAGATAGCAGAGTCCACAGATTCATACATTACTATAGATATATTATGTTCTTGTACCGTTGTGTAGTCGTCAAAATTGGTCATAATGTGCTATTGTCTCGTAATTTATTATTTATAAATATCCTTTGCTCTGTTTCGTTTCGACGCCCGAATAGTTGTGTTTATTAGATTTTTAGTTGTTCTTGTTTTATTTATAACCGACTTCAATAAAGGAGGAGATTTTATGTTTTCTTTTTTATGTTAATTCAGCGATAATTTTGTCGATTGTGGGCGAAAATTTTATTTTGCTTGAAAGTGTATACTCCCGAGGCGGGTCCATAGTCACCAAGTCAGGATCTGATGATGGTATCTCAAGGAAATCGAGGGATATCGTCAAATATTGAGAGAATGTATAGTGTGTTTGATCTTTTTTTTTTTTAGTTGTTTAAGTTTTTGCGTATGGTAGTTGTCATATCATTCTACTGAGCTGATGATCAAAGCCACAGCACTCCTTAATGGTTAGGAGTTAAGCGATAATTCTGCGATTTGCCGCCAGAAAAAATACTCTTTGATGGCTATTAGTAAAACCTAATACACAGATTCAAATTAATTACTCATTAGTCTATTTACATATTTTCAGTCATTTATATAATTCCAACGTGACAATCTTAGCGTGAACACATCAGAATCATAGCGATAGCAGTAACAGAGCAATTAATTTATCGTGGAAGTGAATGAAAATGTAATTGTATGTATATGAATTGTAAATTGTTTATATTATTAAAAATAAATATAATTTATATAGTTTGTATAAGAATAATTTGGTAGTCGCACTCCAACTAAGAATTTAAAGGCTCTGTAATATTTCCAAGATTCAGTAGACGATAAATTCGGGATCGGAACTTCTTTTCGGAATGGCCAATTTTATTAACAATGGCTTAATCCACATGTAAAGTAGCTAAATGAATGATAAAGTTATATTTACTCGATAACTAGAAAATATTAAATATAATAAATTAAAAAAAAATCCGCCTTGAAACACCTGTTTAAACAGACAACAACTAATTAGTTATTTTCGGCGTTGGTTCCAGTCAAAGCAAGACAAACGAACGTATAATATACAGACATGTACATGAAACGTTAAATATCGAGGCAAAAAGAGAGATCTTCTAAAGAGACGTACTTAACTGTGTCCGATTTAAGTTTAGCTGGAACCGACTCCAAAAATAACTAATCAATTGTTTCTAGGTCTGTTTGAAAACTATTCAAATAAATTTTGTAAAGCGGTTTTAATTTTTTTTTTATGAAAAAATATTTTTTCACTCAATATTTAACGTTTCATATTCACGTTTATATATTATACTTTCTTTTGCCTTGCTTTAGCTGGAACCGACTCCATAAAAAATAATGATTAGTTCTTTTTTTTATAAATACACCATTTTTGTTCTTCCCATACGTAATGAAATATCAAAAATAAAATAATGATAAGTCAAGTACTTAGATAACATCGATGATAAATTTATCGTTTTATTCAATCTCGAGTGATTTATTATACGTGAGACATATTCAGAGTGGTTACGATTCAAATAAATGTACTGGGATCGACCGTTATCTTGCCGAGATATTTATGTTCATGCCTATCTATCTACACTCTAAACGATATGTTTGGCACATATATTATTATAAATAACTTGACATGCCGTCCCGCGCGCCCTCCGCCGGCCCCCGCCCCGTACCCGTAGGCGTTGATGGTATAAGTTTTTAGGGTTCCGAGGCAAATTGACAAAAACGGAACCCTTATAGTTTCATCATGTCCGTCCGTCCGTACGTCTGTCACAGGCATTTTATTCAAAGACATATATTGATAAAATTTATAGCCTAGGTGTCTTGCATAAGCCGCTACTCAGTTTGGTGGTTAAATAATGAAAATGTATATTTCTAATGGGGCACTCTATACGTGTAATAGAAGCTGAAAAAAAATCTTTTAGGCAAACCTCAACTAGCGGCACATATTTCGACATTTCTTTTAAAAACACCTTAAGGTTTCTAATAATTTTTCTGATTACATGAATACTTTTGGAAATAATCGCTCCGAAAGTTGCATAAATTGCGACCCCCCCTCTCTATTTTCTGAACCGTATGTCCAAAAATACGAAAAAAAAAAAATAACGTAGGTAACGCTTAATAAATACTTTGAACGAAAATTATTTTGAACATGGTCAGATATACTGTTTCTGAGTTATTGCCGAAATATTGCGCTCAACAAAAGGACGTAAGTGCCATAAAGATACGCTCTTTTGGTGGTGTAGTTTTGTTTACACTAGTTTAAAAGTAATATTCGATATACCTACTTGTTTTTTCTAGTTATAGGCGACTAAAGTGCTTCTAACTACTATGTGCGGGAAACATGGAAAAACTGTAATAACGTAGTTTTTTTCATCTGTAGTGTATTTCTTTGTAATAATGACTTCGGAACCCTATAATGAGCGTGGTCCGACATACTCTTGGCCAGTTTTTTTTTTATTTTATTTCTTGTAAACGAGCGAAGCGGACCCGTTTCCTTTGCCTTTGACGCCGTTCCTCTCCATTACTGCGGGCTTTTAAGAACGTTTATCGACACTAAACGTTTTTAACGGGAGAGCAAAGAAAAAGGAATATGCCACATGAACAATAATCGTGTGACGCGCCCGCGTGGTTCCGCAGTTGCAATGTAAAAAATGTGAATAATCCGAACGTGTCCGCCTCAGAGTTACGTTTTTAATATGAAAAATATAAAACATCATGATGTGCAAATAAGTATTTAAATAAACGAAATATCAACTTGAAGTTGTACTTGATAAAAAAATCCTTGGGGAAAAAAATGGGTGTGAATTTTGAAGATGTGATAGAAAACTCATCATTTATTCGTATTTAAACTTATTATAACACACAGTGGCACCACACTTTATTACAAAGTGTAATACTGTCATTATCATTGTTGATATTGGCCCTTGTGCGTTGTATTCGACATAGATTTGAATTACCATAAGTGATAAATGTTATACCGGTCATATTCTTAATTTAGACTTATATTCCTTGAAAATCTGAAGCTAATAAAAAAAGCTCAATCAATTACGTTTTCGTTTGCAGCAATCAAATATATACATCCAAACAACACACCAATAATACCACGTCATCACCTTATCAATATATTATTCAAATTCACGCTACCACTGGTACCGTCGAGTACAAAATATCTAGGTTACGTAATGCTATAAAACAAAAGGTACAAGAATTCAAAGACAGATAAGAAGGTGTATGGCGGATATTACATTTCGGATTAAAGGCTTATTACAAAAATTATGCAGGTCTAATAATTAACAGGCTGCTCTGTGGCATAGTGCTTAGCCATATTCAACTAGATATAATGTACACCTGCACTGTGTTTGTTAAGAGGACACTCTGTAGCTTAAACCAAATAAATTTACGTAGACCGTCGTTCGCTTACTTCTATTATGAAACTTGTTTCGTATTACAATTTATCGCTGTTTCATACTAACGTATTGTGTAGTTCGGTGGTGTACAGTTTCATAATAAAACCCGACTTGAAAGGGGTTGGAGTAGCAAGATTAAAATTATCTTGAATAATAAATAGAAACATTTGAAATATGTAATATAAATGATCTATCTATTCCATTAGTTCTTATTTCCAATAACATTTAGTATATTTTAAAGTAAAAAAAAGTTGTCCATTTTTCTATGAAATTGTTTTTATCATTTAATATTTCTATTCATTATTCGAAGTCGTCCTTTGTATTGTCACGTAGACACTTGGGTCGTCAGACTTTCATTAATGTCGCTTTTGAGCTAATCTATTTGGCTTAAACTATGTAATTAGGAATTGAGATAAGAAGACCAGTATACCTAGTTCATAAAAATTCTTATGACGTAATATGAGAGAAGAATGGACAGAAACCGACAACATCGTCTACTTCTTACAATCGTGAGCCACACGTTTTCTTATTTCTACAGGTATTGTATTAGGTTTCGTTCGTTTGAAACACTGAACTCTAAAAGTATAAAAAACGAAGATAAGCTCGGGCGTCATTATGCGCGCGCACCTTTGTTTGTCCGAGGGCCCGGCCATTAGGGCGCGCGGAGATTACGCGGAGGGCCGCCGCAGAAAGGGCTTATTGAAATCCCCCCGCGGGCGCGCCGCTCGGCGGAGTCGTCCGTTTGTCCGTTTCTCGTCGCCTCCTACGATTATTCAATTAAGCCGGCGGCGGGAGCGGCGCTGGCCGTAGCTAGTTTATTTTGATTTATTACGCGCTATTCAGAGCGATTCCCCGTAATAGGTTCCGCGCTAATCCGTTCATTGTTCGACGGCCCCGGCGTGGGCAGTCGGACACTAAACGCCTTCTCCCGAGCTACGGTATCTGTGAAGATGTAATAATGCCCGTGTTGATTTCTTCGAAATATTATATTGCTTTAGATGGTTTTTTGTTCGCGCATTATTTCGTGTAGTCCAAGTGGCTATCGAGTAAACGTGTAGTCATCCATTCGATATCGTCTTACTAGCTAAAGCAATATAATATCCGAGGTCGTCTGTTGTCTCGATTTTGTGAGATGTTCGTAGATATATCTCACATATCCTAAAGAAAGTAATTTGGAACGAAATATTTTTTGAAATCTAAGAACTAGGAAGACTTCGTTTCGGCACGTGAAAAACCACAATAATTGAAAAATTATAGAATAAAGTTAACTAAAACAACCAGCCAAGTGCGAGTTGGACTCTCGTACCAAGAGTTCCGTACCACAACACAATATGTATCTGTTAAATACTTCAGATAATTATTTACATTCATTCATTTGCAAATCTTAGCGAGAGCTCCACTCGCACTTTACCGATTTTATTTATTGTCTTACTCAAGTTTACACTACGATCACGTGAAGTCTGACGGTTGTATATATTACTGCGTTTAGGATAGAGCAAAAATAATAATAAAAAAAACTGATACGCATTAAGTATGCACTAACGTGGTAAGCAAATACATGCTTATATTTTTTCTCGTAATTTGTAAATAAAGAACTATTTTCTGATTTTTTTTTCAGAATTTTAGGCTCAGTAATTTCTGAGATAAAGAGGAATAGTCAATTTTCATTTATTTTCTTATATATATATATATATATATATATATATATATATATATATATATATGACTCTCATAATAAGCACTTTCTTTTGATATGTCACATGAGACAGTTCGCATTTTGGTTTTTTCTAGTTTACTCCTCAAAAGTGATTTCGATTAAAATTCATTGATTTACGTCACACGTCCATATTTTGGTCACACATACATATAATAACAAATCCCAACTTAATTGGTCCAGTAGTACAGTCAGAGCAGATTAGCTGAGATCCTATAAGGTTTCCTTTTATTTAATTTAGAGTTACGGGATATTATAAAAACTAAAAATTCAAGAGACAAATTGTATGTAACGGGAATAATATGCTTGCAGAAATGCGCTATTCAGTCTAAATAAAGCGCTATGAATCCTTCTGCAAAAAAAAATGCATAAAGACTTAAGAGTTTATGGTTATATCTACTAAGAAGTTTAACAAAAAAATTTGGTTGCCTGTAAAGTCGGTATACGGGCGAAAGTTTTACGTGACAACGACTTTGAATGGTAAAATCATTTTAATGTGAATATTCATTCGTATAGTAGGAAGAAGGATGAAATAATAGTTAACAATTTAAAACATTTATTTATACAAAGAATTATATTTAAAACATTAATTTATACAAAGAATCTCGCACTGAATTTCATATTAACAAAATTTTATTTTTACCTTTACATACATACGTATTTATATACAAATATACATACAATAACTTGCAATACATTTGCAAGCTATGCACTAATTCTCTAGTGCTGCGCGCGGCAGACCGATCATAGTTGAGTGGGAGAGAGACGCAAGGCATTCGGCGGGCCTCTCTCGTTCGGTGACTCATCGTTACGTTACCGAGCGTTACACTTTTTCAAAGTGACTCCCAGCCGCAACCTAATTTAAGACGTTGTCACGTCAAAAAAATTAAATTTCTTCAGCAAACTGTACAATGCGTACAAATGCAGTAATGTATTTCCTTCCTTTTTTTTGGATTCATGGCGCATTGCCTCTGCCAAGTAGCGGACTTCCGTAGTATCTTGCTTCCATACCACATAACTTTTATCTTTTTGGGTAGTCATGTTTTTTTATTTAGTTTTTCTTCTTTTTTGGAAAACCACCCACCGACTTCTAAACCGATTATGCACATACTGATTTGTAATTTCAAGTATGATTTTTATTTGTGCATTAGAGCCATATGATTATTTTTTTTTAAATTTTACCTTGCATTGTCACCCGGGATAATGTTATACTAACGATACCACATATAGCTCAATCAATTTAGGCGTTTGGAAGTTATTGTCGGACAACGAAATTCACGTATGCCACGAAGCCTGCAGACACAACACCCCTTTTCTTAAGATATCCGTTTAAATAAAAATACATGCGCATGTAGTGAGTATACATTTTTGTCTGTCTTATTTACAGTTTAAATCTTTGTCTATTATAAATGATAATGCACGTGTATCTGAAATGTCGCTAGTCACATTACCAGTTTCAACACATCAAGCCGTTCTAAACACGTACGCATTTTACGATCGCGAACCGATCGTCGTCGGATCGTCTCGGAGACCCCGATCGGCCGTTCCCGCCGCGGCGCCGGCTCAGTGACGTCACCGCCGGCACCGCCGCCGCGACCTCAGATAAGATAGCAGCAGCGCCTTGGCTGTGCTCGACCGCTGCGATCGGTAGTTTCGCTGAGGATATAGCGTCCGACGCGCGCTCAAATTTCGCATTTCGTGATGCCGGCCCACGTCTATAACTCACTCGGTATGTCATTTACTTTATTTATCGGTAATTTTCTATCGAATTTTATCTAAGTTTTTGTTTTAGATTCCGCATTCGTGTTGTAGTTGTCTTTTTTCATACTATGTGTGCATCTTTTCATTACGCTGCTTCGTGGATACTCTTATATCTGACTTCAGAATTAACGCTGTGAAGTTGAAAATTACGTTATTTTCATGTGAATCCCCTTTTATTCTCGTAACTATGTGGCCGGGTTTCTCAGTAACTAAGGGAGTACCAGAATGTTTTCTTTCTGCTGATTTTATGTGTAACGACTGTTTTTAAACTAGACTAGACTATGTCGATATCGGCTCTAATACTTTAAAAGCAAATTTCCCTACTCAGCGCACCGATTAGAGCGCACCTTCCAAATAGATGCCTATATCCAGCAAAGATTTCTATAATGCCTACATGATACCGTACGTTGGTGATGCTCATGATGGCGGATCAATGGTATACGCATGACTTGACAACGATCCGAGAAAGTTTCACTCGCGAACTCAGAGATTTCGACCATAATTAATTATCGTTCGTTTCGGATTGAAAAAGATAGCTAATAGAAGTACCGTTACGAAATGTACTTCTCAAACGGTCTCGCTCTCGTGCTCCGAGCGACTGAACCATATAAAAGTTTGAGAACCGATTTCGCAACAAGCGACGCAACGGCCCCCGAATAAAATCCGAACAGATGTGATTTCGAATTGGCTCCCTGTTGAATATAATCATTTGATCTTTCGCATGAAAGAATTATTCTGAATTCTATCCCTGTAGAGGTGTTGGATATAGAAGTAAGAAATAAAGGACTACCCGTTGCCTTATCAAAGAACATTGCAGACGATAGACTGCTACTATCGCTACTGGCGCACTGACACAATCACAGGATGGTGTCGTTTTGTATTTTATGGATTCCGTATCCAATGAGTTCCAACGGTAAGGCTATTATGTACTAGGCTTAAACCGTCCGGCTGTCCGTCCGTCTGTCTATAGTTCCTGTTTTTCCTTTGAAAGATTATAATATCGTTTGAACTGTAGTAGTTAAATCGTAATCCAGTTAAATTTTAACTGGATCTCTCAATATATAAATAAACAATAAAAAATAGGGCGCTCCCCGTACTAGAAACATGTGTATTTCATCATTTTATTATTTTTACTCTATTGCGAAAATAGTAATACGTATAAAGGTCAAAGTTGGCGTGATTATGTGGCAAACTCTACAGTAAAACGACAAATATTAAAAACTACACAGATAGTAACACAAATATATTTTGTGGTGATAAAGAACTCTCGGTGTGCCAGCCCGTTTCGCGCTTGGCTGCTTTTTCAAATCGCGAATGTGATCGAGCGCGAACGCGGACCTGCGTAAGTGACGGTCTGCTTGTCGCTTTTCATTGCTCCGGTAGTACGAGATGTACTCGTGGATACCCGTCGTCCACTCGTGGACAGCAATGAGTATGTATATCACAGTATCATATATGTACCGTTAAACGAGCAATTCTTCTATAATTATATTCCTCGACGATCACGAAAACGTCCATAACGATCGTGATGAAATTCTTTATTTCGTAAATAAAGGTTTGCTTTAGGTAAGTGAGCTCTCGGAATAGGACAAAAAAAAAGTCTAATCGTCGCTGTATTTTGCGCTATTTCTGGAATTTCGAAGTGCTACGTAAATGTAAAACGTAAAAATAGTTGCTACATAAATAATTGTTTCTGAACAACAAATGACACTGTGTCATTGCAGGTGGCATACAAGTGGCATTGAATTGTACATAAACGATTATGTTGTATTCTTATTTTATTTTGTATGTACACATAATTTGCATTCATATTCTTAAATACTAATAAAATAAATAATTTACTATTCCCATGGAAAGTTATCGTATTCCCATGGAACGTCGAAAGGCGTCAAACAAAACTCTGTTACTCTGGTACTTGCGTATTGTACAATTAGACACTGAGAGTTAATAAGAGAAGACTGCTTTTTGTGCATTTAAGCGCAGACATTTCGATTATCATTAATCAACTAAAGTCTCGAAGTCTACGTTCTTGACCTCGACCTCTTGTTTTATGAGCTAGTATTAAATTATAAATAACTTCGACGAGCGGTTAGAATTCTTAAATTATTTGTTTATTTTTTTTTATTTTTAATAAGATTATTCATCTCTTAAAATATTTTTTTTCGCAAGATATTACATGATGATAATATTGTATTTCTTTTATTTAATAAGTGTCATAGTTTATCAGTTTGACTTATGCCATCTGTCGTGATGAAAACAACACGTTTTATTTTATAAGAAATCCATTTAACGTCAAATGATATTCACATTTTACAATGTATAAGTTTCATATGATAGACAATAGCTTTGGTATTTATTTTTAGGGTTCCGAAGTCGTTTTGGGGACCTGTAGGTGAATGTCAGATCGGGCACTCATTCATTCGAATGTTTTCATTACGAACAAGAGTAAAACAATATGAAGGGAAATTTTAAATATATATATATATATATATGCTTATGTTTGAAAAAAAAAGCACCAAAAAGAGACTTATTAAAACTAAACTAAGAAAGAAAATCATTTCAAGACAAACCTATAACCATAAATATAAATGTGAACCAGCGTTACTACTGTCTCCTACTGTCGTTTGATGTATAGACGGCAAAGAAACTTCCGCTCGCTATACGCAGTGCTCGAGTATATAACAGGAAAAAATTGATAAGATGAAAGAATACGATGAGATTTGTCGGATCGAGGTATACAAAATTGCAGACTTAGTAATCGAGAATAATTTCGGACGACAGGAAATAGACAAGGTAATAATAAACAACGGGACACCTGAAGCACTCAAATTTCAGAGGCAAGCTGCGACACCACGCCATAGGGCGGGGAGTGACGGCGGGGTGCAGTTTAATCCCTTCATGTCCACTGCATAACATATATTCCTTTCTCGTCTTTCGTTTCTGTTCACAGATTGCATGTAAAGCGGTCGACTGTCAAATCCTACCACTCTTACAAATAAATCTATACTCTATCCCATAACCACGCCCTCTTTGATGTATCGCGGCTTCAGCCCTTTCGGTAGCACGTCTGGCTGATGATGTTTTAATTTCAACAATACCTAAGAGCCTCTTGCACCGTCTCCTTTTGAACTGGCATTTAACAAAAAGTCACTTTAAAAAGAAATACTTTCCATGTACTTCTTTTAACGGTTGTTCAGGCTGATAACCAATAAAACGAGCACATGTAACGCCTACTTTAAAAGTGACTTTTAGTAAAAATTGAGTTTAAAAGGAGGCGGCGGAAGATGCTGTAAGTGTAACAAAACCGATCATTCACGGCATTTCGCTCGATACAACTTACTCGCACATACCAAAATCGAACGTACCAACATAGGGCAGCTAGAGGCTAGGATATGACAGTGACAGCTTTAAAAAATCTTAAGTTGCTGAACAATTTATATATTTAATACACATATATTTTAATTTATTAAAAAAATAATAATCTTTAATTTTAGAGATAGACAATAAAATAGGTAGTACGCTTATAAAAACATTTTCTGATTTTAGAAGTATGAACCGTAAGAAGTAAATAAATAATTCGATTTCAAATAAAGCTTATGTTTGAGGTGTAAGGACAGACGTCAAAGATGATTGTGTCCCCGTTCAAATTTTTTTTCATTCTAGAAGTAGGATTCATGTGTATATGGTAATATAAAGGCACAAAGTCCAATATTAATTAATGAATAATAAAAAAAAAATCAAAATTTTGAGTATCAATAAGTAACTACATACCTACTTTGCTTTTTTTTTATTTTCTTGTATGGTGCTTGAAGTCGCCTTTTTTAAATGCATTTCATACTTAATCGGAATAAGTAAAGTATTCATCTTTAAAAATTAAGTCATCAAAAATAAATAAATGGTGCAGCAACTTTAAATTTTTTATGATGTATTCTCTAAATTGATGTTTACGTAAAAACTAAAACTAAGCTTTCTTGGGCATACAATATAGTTCTACAAACTTTTTTTTCCTTCAAGTAAACGTTTTTCTATGATTGTACTGTGCGGAGTTGTAAAGTTAAGTAATTACTTTTTCCTTGCAAAAATGGAAGATGCGAAAAGCTTGTAGCATAAATGCATTTAACTTTTGGCGTTCTGTTAAAATTAAATACATTAAGCGCCTCTTCCATGATCTCGTTTTAAAAACACTTCTAACAAAAAGTAATTTTTACGGTCAAAATTCATATTAAAAAGGGAGAGAGCAATGGTATATTAATGTAATTTAATGATTTATGTTTAATTTATTGAATTAATGGAAATGTAATATCAGTGTTAAATATTATAGTAACACTAATTTCATTATATGCGACAATGATCGGACTATTCCAATTTCCAACACTATAAAATATACATTTGTTAATTACTATTTTATAAGAGCATATACTAATCTGCTTGATGGCTTCTTAAAATAACTAGCGTCATTCATGTTTTTTTTCCAAATATGACCCTTTGTTCGTGGTAGCTAATACAACCGCAAATGTAAGTTTGTACAGACAGTAATGAAAGATTTTTTTTTATTTACCACTATTTCACCCAAAACTGACCCCAAATTCAAAATTAATTTATTTACCTTACTCGTTCGTGTCTATATAGATCAGAGAAATTAGTATGTATTCTAATTTTTTAACATAATCGACCCAGTCGATTCACAGCAAATCAACCGTGACACAGACAGACGGACACGCAAGCGAACCTACAAGGTACCCTTTTTTTTTCTTATTCGCACGCAAGGAACCCTAAGAGATAAAGTCTAAGCGACAAGCGATTTACACTCAAGGTGTATAGGATGCGGTGTCACGGGGCGGGCGTGCAACACCGCGATAATCTGGCCGCGATTATCGGCGTCGAGACGTCGCCGTGTTGCGTCGCCGCCCGCCGCCTAACGACAACGTAACGGCTGCCGGGGCGTTTAGAAACTCTACGAACTTGAACTGTACGTTGTTTCCGAGTCTAGATTATCAGCAAACTTACTCCTTAGGATGTCTGAATTCAGATATGTATTAGGTACAATCCCTAACCGCAAACTATCATCCCGAAGGGCTTGAAATTCCAAACCCTTTAATCTGAAATGAAATAGAAGCGCGTTATACGAACCTCTCGAATAATATAAATGCGGTTATTTACGATTAATAATAACTAACTATTATTGATAATTATTTTTTGAAAAGGGTCCATAACTTATTTTAAAAATTTATATACTTCAACTTGATCTACTCGATTTATAAATACGAATAGAAATGTCGCAGTGAAGATGTTGAACATTGAGGTGATACAATATCTGTCTAAATTGAATGAAGTTTGTACACATTAAAAATAAACGTATTTAAAAAATCGCCTAATTGAAAAACTTGTTTTATATAAAAAGCGTGGAATGGAATGTATATGCTGAGACAAGTGGACTGAAGTTTATAGTGAATTATTTCACATTTTTTTATTCGATGTAAACTCTCATATTCTAACGGGTGCCCGGCACGTGGGAACGGCCGACCTGGACGTCAAATCCTTACCCACTAAAACCACTGTCTTCGTCGTCCGAGCGGCGGGGTCGTAGGTTCTATATTTGCATTCTTTCACTGCTCCGGTGTCGATAAACTTCCCTAGAAAGCGGAGCTAGCTCCAGGATATCCCTTGGTCTTATGGAAGGAAAGCACGGGAAGACGAGCGCGCCACCTCACATTGGCCATGCAAACGGACGACGAATCCCACAAGTTCTCCGCCTTAAGTTCCTGTTTGCGTGTCGCTCCTAAGTGGAGTTGCGTTCGGCACTAAAAGACCGTCGTGCCAGCGACTGCTCGCTACCGATACTAAGTAATCGATCACGTCGCGAGGTAGAACTATAGGATTCCATCACAGCCTGCCTACTCGCAGTTCGGCCGTTTTTTGAAGTCCTCAAAGATGAAAAACTTACAAAAAGGTAACATATCGCGACACCGACGTCCAGTGAAAATACACTTCCCTAGGGTACTTGGCTCCTCTGCCACGACAAGGCGGGAACCCGCGGGGAAGGTAAAATATTGGGCCTGCGGGAAATCGAAGAGACTTGCAACTTTATTACAGAATTCACTCTATAGAGGAGCTTGTTGATGTTTTTGGATTGTAATGTCGAAGACAGGAATTCTGTACGCTAACTTAGATGATTATAAAGGAAACGATGAGAGGTATAGGTAAGATAGGTAGGGTAGGAGAGACGTAGGTAAGAACCGCTTTTAATATTGGCATGTATACTTCGTGCAACACGCGTTGCCCGACTGCCGGGAGACCGTAGTTTTTGGTAGGAGGAGTGTTTTAAATTTTAAAGGAGTGGAGCGCTACATAACGAATTTTAATTATTACACCGGTCTACACAATATAAAAATTTCTTGCACTTGGTATTTACTTAATATATTCTGATTGTATAAGTAAAAATATATAAAAACTGCGATTGCACATCAAGAATACTTGCTTTTAAAAAAAATATAGCGATTGGACCGTTTTTGGTTTTCGTGCCCGATTAATGTCGGTAATTGCGCGCTATCGCCGTCGAAATGGAAGTAAGAAAGCGGTGGGTAGTGTTTCTTGTATCGCTAATACATGTACAATGTACGTGTTCGCGTATTCCATTTTTCTAAAGGTTTCAGAAGCGAATATTGGAGCTGGAATCCTTGTAAGTCCTCAAATAAAAAAAAAAATATAGAAATTTTGATATTTTCCCGCGGTTACTTAGCAATGAAGAGAAAGAAAAACCTGAAAAGTTTTAAGGCAAGTAGTTCGTGGTTTTTTTGGAAACCATAGAGTTCTAAATTAAGACAAGTTGATAACTGACATGATTTCAAATTTTTACGTCATAGGATGTAGAATGTCTCTAAAAATGCACATCATTTGGATAAATTGAAGGATAATATAGAAGCTTATCCGAAAGAACAAGAGGAACGCTTCTATCAAGACAATGGAATTTGAGAGACGTCACCGAGGCCAGACACCGACAGGCATGATGGGGGATTATATTTGGGAGTTGATAAGAGAAACTTTTGTTGAACATGACAGACAAAGCAAAACTGTTCATTTTTAAACATTTGGATTCTATTTTAAAAGAAATATACCATAAATGAACGTTCGTTATCTTTTCATAAATTATTTCTATGTACGAATTCTACGTATTTTTCTTTAATTGGTTTTTTGCATTTTTTTCACACATAAAAAAATACAGAAGTATATTTTGTTTCTATTCTTATTTCTCGTTATAAAAACAATAAAATTAAGGTTACATATGTGCCATGCGCAAAATTACAAATTACAAATAAAAGACCTCACTGAAATAATAAAAGAATATCAAAAATATGTTTCAAATTTTTTGCTTTTAGAACCTAAATGTCTGAATTAAGACCTAACGTAATGTTATCACGTGTGTAGGCATGATCCAAGGGTAATAATTTTGAAATTGTCAACATTATAGTTTTGGCAGATTTTTTGTTGGAATTGCAATTTGGTTGAAAAACTTGACAATATTAGTATGCCTAAAATAAAAATTACAGCATTTTTAATGCAATTAAACGCCAAAACACCGACATAAAAAATATGAAGAGGTGAATTTTAATGAGTAGAAAATTTGGTAGCTATATAATGGTAACACGAAGCAGAGCGATGTCGTTTTGAAACAGAAGTTGAGTCGATATCGCTTCCTGTGAAACCGTAATGCCAATTATCGACCATATATGACTTCTACATCGACTACATATGGATAACGCTTGTTAAGAAACATAATCGACTGCAAGGCCCCGACCTGATGAGTAGGTACTTCGAGATGCCCTCATCCTCACTTAACTTCACGTAAAATTACAGTCCGATATTTACATTCATGTCGTACTCGCTTCTCTGAGAGAGGCTCAAACGGTCGACCGAAATAGTCGCCGGCGATAAATTTACCGATATGCGAATGAAACCGGAGGCATATAGCGTATTTTATTCGGGGATATTGTCGATTTCTGCCTGAAACAATTTTTACATTCGGTTTAGCAGTACAACCGTATTGTTATAACGTAACAAATGCTCGTTTTTTCTACGTTAACCCACCCGGGCGAACGTATAAAATATCGCCAAAGTTTCATCATCGTTGTATAGATGATTTAAACACGCAAAGGGAACGATTATATAAAGAAACATTCATATTGGAATAGATTACGTAAAAGATAAAAAAAAGCGAACGAATATACCGGTTTGTAACTCCAAATTTAAACAGCTAAACAGAGTCAATATTAAATTACGCCTAAGATGTTACACCGAAATCCCTACAAATATATTTCTTCAACTAGTACAGAATGAGTGACTTCACCGATGAATTGCTCCGTTTGGTGAAGAAGGTACAGCTAAAAATGCATACAGACATATAGATATTTTTCGTTGCCACACGTGTTGAGCAACAACGCTGACTGGGAAGTATGTAATTTATAGGGCCCCGGACGGTGATCACGTCATGTGCCGGCTCGCTCGTACAAAATATACGGAAAGAGATGCGTTAGGAATACACAATATAAACTTTTTCGGTTCTGTATTGTTAATGTTCGTCCGTAGGTATCATTGTGGCAGATTGATCTAAGGCTCTTATATCACGAAATAATCTGAATATGTGTGTAGAACTATTAATTTGTATGCGATGTGGGATGTCCTGAAAAAAAAAGGATAGTTCCAAACAGATGTTCCGAGTGTGTTTAAGAATCAGCCTTAGATGAGTGAAAATAACAAGAATATTGCTTAGCTGTGGTTGGATCGAGCATGTTATTCTTTTTTTTTATTACAACAAGAAAAAGATATAGTGGCCAGTGTGTTAGCATCGAAATAAACCCTTTTTTCGTAACAAGCTAAACCACCGACTTTGACTGAATTAATGAACTATTATTTTGCTCAATTTCTATAAAATTAATTATTGTTTTGTAAAAAAAAAGACTTCTTGTAATTGTGTAAGCTTAGTATAGAGCTCAATCGCGCAGGTACTTATACTATGCAGATACTTATACGTAATTTTATTATTTATGAGGAAACTATTTTTTATAATTTGTGTTATGCTATTTCTATTTAAAATATGTAAACATTAACCGTGGTTAGATTCAAGGCAGGAAATTAAATCGTCTCTATGACTATTATTAGCTCAACGACTATCGGGGTTACGACCACTGACCCGAATATCCGGGCGACTATTATGACGTATTTCATATATTATTTTGTAACCTATGAAATAAAGATACTAAAAAAAAAACAAATACACTAGAAAAAACCGGCTGTAGACATTTCGTCCGTCAAGAATTTCGTCGATATTTGTCAGTCTTCGATATCGATAATTTAACATCGATTCTGATACGAATAATGATATCGTTTCGCCTTAAACACTAAAATTATGAATATTTCAATGGTTGTTTTTTATTGACAAAAAAAATATATATGTACAAAATCTGCAATTTATAAGTCGAAAAATCAAAATGTTCTCCCATACATCGGTCTACATCACGGGCGACACTCCAACCGCTAACGTCAGTTTGTAATCTCAAAAATTATTTACTTATTTGTTATAATAACAAATTAATTATTTTCGGATCTTTTTTTCACTTGCGCTGTGAGAATTAGCTTCTTATAAAATTTCATTACTTTAGGACGACGAGACGCACCATTTAATGAACGGATTTGCAAGAAACAAAATTGTGATAACACGACCTTTGATTGCGTTGACTTTTAGTGCTGTTTATTCATTTCAACTTGATGTGTCTCTATCCGCTTTTAAAAAGCATGCTATTATAAAAAAAAAATCTTTATCATTTTTTTCTTAGACGCACAACCCTAAAAATAACGCACAACATTTTAGCCGACTTGAAATAATAGTTAAATAAGTCCCTCATAGAAGCAGCCTTCGCTCTTTGGGTCGCGGAGTTCATAAACTATACCGTGTCCAAACAATAGAAACTTCGATAACACTATTTAAGTTACGTACGTCACGGTTCGTGTAGTTATCGAGCCCCAATTAGTCCGGCCGCGCGCGATCGGTCCGCGGACAGACGCGCGCGGCGCTCGCCCGCCGCGGGTCAACGCACTGCGCCGCCGGCCGGCGGACGTCCACGTCGAAAGTGTCGTTCATCATTTGTCGTGTGCGCAGGCGACTCTGTTCTCGGAATGGATATGCTTTCTTAACTCTTCATTAATTGCTGCACAAAATTTCTATGGTTGCGAGCGTACGCGACGTGTAAATGAATACCCGGATTTAAAATGCCTCACATTGCATTCACGTATGCCGAATTAGAATTTAGGCAATTAATAAAGAGAGAAAAAAACGTATCCTATACGTGTAACGAAATCGTAACTGATCTAAGACTGTATTCGGGAGGTTTTAATGCAGTGCAGTAGAAGCCTAAAAATCACTTTTTGGCATATTTGTCCTGTCTACATGTTTGTTTGTTCGAGCATCACGCGAAAAGTCCTACACGGAATTGAATGCGGTTCTCACAGGTGTACCGTCTGGAAGGAGAGTTGTAGGCAGAACTCTCAAATTGTGAGCTGTAACTGAATATAGGAAATTATTTTTAGAGTTTCGTGTCTGTGTGGTTTTAAATGACATCACACTTTTTAAAGATTGAGACGAGAGATATCTTCCTCCCATTCGAAATCACAGTGCACAGGGAGCCGTCAGTCAACATAAAAAAACGCGAGGATTGATACAATGTCTAGGGGCGAAAATCGCTAGTTTTAAGTTAGTTCAAAACTGTAGAAACCGCAACTTCATGAATATTCGATTACTTAACGTTATTACCTCGTGACCGACCTTTACATTAAGCTTATGACATTTTTAAAATTCAAGTACAATCATAATCACTTAGCATCATCTGCATAAATTATAAATTATTTCTTACCTGCTCCTAAGCCTTACTTTATCTGCCACGGTTAATCAAATTTATTTCAATTACCGCTTAATCATCCCGAGCCAAACTTTTGTGAAAACATAAAATATATTTGTACAATTTTTGAAAACCATTTTATTATTATTCATGTCTTTGTGTTGTAGTGGAATATTGTGTTGTTTTTATTTTTTGTTAAGCATGGTTGATTTCATTATTTTTTTCACCTCCTCTTTCCGTCACTCATCATGTTGCTAAACCATAATCAAAATGTTAAGCGATATTATATTGAATATCTACAATCAAACCCTATACGTAATAATTAATACATCTGATCGTTATACGTTATTTAGTCGAGTTATTGTTAGTTACTTCCTAAATGTCGAAGTATACACCTTTCATAGGTCAATTCTTATACTCCCAACACTCGAAAGCCTAATCTCGGATAATTGAATACGCCGACACGTGTTAATAAAATATTGTCCATTTCTGACCACACAATTACTAGTCATCTTAGCGACATCTAGCGGCACATTGCTGACACGAATAAACCCGATTTCAGATTTGTAATATATTATGCAGATGTCAGTTTCCCCTTCATGATAATCGGTGGTGTATTATATGCGGTCGGGCGCGTCGCGTCCGCGACACCTCGTCCATTAATCGGCTCGGCACTGTCAATGCCGGCGTCTGGACTCGCGGTCGAGTGGTTCTCGAGATAAGACGCGCACTCGAGAGATACTCCTTTTCGTGCTACGTGATTAGACCACTCCGGTTCGGTCGTTCGACTTGCTCGATTGTTTGTCGGACCGCGTGCGGTCACGTGCGTGCGGTCGAACTCGCGGACAATCATTGTTCAATGATTCTGCGTAACATTAACATAAAAAATCGCGGTGACGCTCGTTTGGATGGGTCGACGCCGCGTCTTGTCTAGGCTCGAGGATGGATTTAGAACTTGAATATGCAGCTGACGTTCATGAATATGCTAAGAGCCGAAAGGCCCTATTCGGCAGATTAACGTTGTGATTATCTTTAAGGCAAAATATTACTATTTTATTAGTATTATTGTTTCATTTATTTACTAAGAATGTATTCAATTTCAAGCCAATTAGCACACTAGCGTATATTATAATATACGCTGTTCCGTATTGTTAAATATTAATATATTTTTATACGTCATCTCGTATTATAACTGACAGTCCATAGTGAGTAATATCGCTGTAAGAAGCAGTATTATGTTGCATAGGGATATCTTATAGACTGTGTCAAAGTTTAAGAGCTACTAAGATGACGTATTGGAACTTAGAAACATGAAACAAGGTTGCATAACAAAATATTTTACTTTTATTAATTACGTACAATGACAGAGGAAATCAGTTAGATAAAATAAAGTGGTAAAATAGGCCAAGTTAGAGCTGTCTTATTTCTAAGGACTACATTAAACTACATATCAAAAATTGTTGTTAGACTATTGCATTATGGTAGTAGAAGTCGTGGATGTAAAAAATGCTATATGTTTTCCCTTATTTGCAAAACACAACCCTGTAAATAAAACCCTATTTCTATACTCTCGTGATATATTGATAACCGAATTATATTGCTCATGAAAACTTTTTTTCATTATACGTACTAATATGTCAGTATTCTGTATGAATTTAATGCCTGTAATGCAAGTACGAATGACGAAAAATCAATTAGTGTGAATAAATTACACCCTTAAAATAGTCGAGAGATAGTTTAAAAAAAAATTTCAAGTCTATGTGGCAATAAAATTTCAGAGCTTTTTACAAAGTATTGAACCTAATTTCTCTAATTGTTTGCAACAATTGCATACTTCAAGAGTTGTAGGTACATATCCCGCATATGTCACTCTCACAAAGTGTAACGGCAAACTAGGTTAATGAATAATAAATTAGTCATTACATTACCGATCTAGTTTGTAATATGTGTATAGGTTGTAGATGATTCGACAATTGAATACTGTCTGACAAATGGAACTTATTGAAAACTTTTCAAGGTCAAGAGTATGACCGCTCGGTGTGCGATTCCGCGTAACGAACGCACTCCAGTGATTAATTGCACGCGACATCGCTGCTATAACCTACAATTATTGATATACTATCTAACCAAAGAGTGGCCGGTGAGTGCTGCCTACACTTTCTGTATTAACAAGCGATAAATATTTTTTTCCCACAGAACGGCGCGAGCTCTGGTTCCATCGCTCACGATATCATTAGATTAATGGCGTTTTATCGAGCGCCCTCGGCCCGCCGATAACCATCGATAACCTGCCAATGACAAGCGCGGTAAACACATGTTACGTCCCTAGACGTACAATAGAATGGGCGCGTGGTAGGCGAGGCTATTCTAAACGTTCGACGAACTCGTTAGTGCTAATACGGCGGTCGAGATTAATTTGTTTTGTATATATCGCCATAACTATTAAATGTCCGAACATATTGAAATGTATGAGATGTCGTTAGAATCCTTGCATCATCCCGATTGACACTGGTTATTATTTTTATTAAAAAAAAATATGGCGATAGAATGGCTTCATTTTCAAATGTGAAAAAAACTATTTCAATTATTGCAATATGGGTATCAAATTGAAGGTCTTGATGAGCATATTCCGAAACTATGTAATCTATATACATAGATTTTACATGGTGTACAATTGTACATACAAAACATACATTTCATCTTTGGCTGCAAACGATTTAATACAGTTGTGAATGACTAAATGAGCAAATGATTTCGTAGCTGTTCTAATTGGCATTCTTACGTCATCACACGAGTAACATAAGCTAGTATAGTAGTAGTAGTAGAACTAAAAACAATACCTTAAATTGAAAAAAAAGTTGTGTATTAATTAATATGAATATAGAAAACGGAAGGTCACTCATTTACACGCTGACTAAACGGATAAATAAAATCGTCATTGAAGTCGGGGGATTCTTAGGCTAAAAAGTGTTCTATAGAATGGTCCGCTTTGTACATATATATATATATATATATATATACACATACATAGAGTGAATTTTTATCTGGGTAATCGAAAACTCTACAGTATGCAGTTCCCACGAGCTGTTTAGCGAGCAATTTCAGACCACTAATAATGATATGCCAATAAGGTTTTCCACGAGGTGGTGCTAGTAATTATTAGAAATTCATATTAATTTATAAGTGTCTCGTTGTCTGTCGATTGGTTTTATTTTCTTTTCTTTTTAAAAATTTGGCCTTAGGTCACCATTTAGGTGCCCTCAAAATACAAGTTCCTTTCTCGCTCATCTCTTTATAATTATTAGTATAGTATTTTTAGTACCATGCACCTATTTTATATTTTTTTACCTATAATATATACATATTTCTTAGATCACCAATTAGGTGACTTATCCCTTTAGCTGATTTTCCAAATTCAATCGAGCCTTTTAAAATAACGTTACTATATTCTAATTTTTAGCTTAATAATTGTTATAATTTCAAACAAAAAAATTAAATTAATATTACACTTTGTATAAGAAAATAAATATTAAATTATTTAATTTGTCAAATTTAAATTTAACTTTCTCAACCGTATTGACTATTCCACTCCAGTTCTTTTGTTATTTTATTGTATTATAATTATTTGCTTGCAATCGAAAACAATTTTTTGATTACGTCGAAGAGGTATTTATAAATTGTCACGCGCGTACGAAGTGCACAAACACACTGTATTTTTAACACGCTTTTGTCAGTTCGTTTTTTTTTGCAGGGCAGTCGTGTTTGTTTTCTACATTTCTGAATACTCTTTAAAATATGGAATCTATTTTAATGTCGTACCTTAAACTACTCTATCCGTACACACATACACACCTACAAAACATAAAAAGCGTTCTATAAATTTGTCATATTTTATACTTATTATCATTTGTTAATGAAAATCGTCTAGTATTAAAAAAAGTTATAATGCCATATGGTTATATTAAAGTTTGCTTATATATTTCCTAAGAAATTGATTTAACCTTCTTTTCATCTTCAACGTTTCAAAAAAAAAATATGTTTGCAAACGGAACCGTTAGCAATTGTCAAATTGATACATAATCATTCGACTTCAGGCAAGCTGCACGAACAGCTTTTACAAAGATGTCGCTAATATTTCATATGTAGAGTCGGGAATTTTGAAACTCTTGAAGGCTGTTGAATAATTGAATTGTGAATAAACAAACGTTTTGGGAAGAGTAAATTTCATTCCTCTCCGTCATGCTGTTCAGTTTGTTTATATGACATTATTTTTTTGATTGAGAAGCAAAGTATTCTTCATACCGATAATGACGTCGCCGATTATGTTATTCAAAAACTAAATTCAAATGAATGCTTCGAATCGAACTGTATTTCCCTTAAAAATATATATTAAAATTACAAGCAATTTTTTAAAACGAAAACCATTCGCTTTTTCTACAAAAATATAATGTAATTCTGGAATATATAAAAAAAAGTTTTCAAATAGTTGCGGTGGAAGATTTATCTTTAAATTCATCTAAACTATGTTGGCGAATGTACACTAGTTGTCTAATGATTTCATATATACTATTCCGCTTTTTAATTTCTTACACTATACCTAAACCTTATTAATTTTGTACAAAATCCAAATCCTTTCTCCTATAAACTTTTAATTCAAATTGTTTGAGTGACGTCAAATGTCTGTTTGAAAGAATTTTTTTGTTCTACAAGCCATCACTTGTGATACAAAAATTTATCTACCTCTAGAGCCACGATATGCGTATAAAAATACCAGGTCTATCGATAAATATATACATTAAAATATTTATAGAATGATATAAACTAATAATAGAATCGGTGTATATTTTGAATAGCTATGTTTCGTCGATTAAGTCAAGAATAAATTCCTTGAAAATTCCCATAAATTGAGGTATTACTTAGCTGAATTTTTTCAAGTTTCACTGTAATGTTTTGATTAATGCTTAAGGCAGCGATGGAGATTCTAATTATATGATCTTGCACGCCGTGATCACGTCAAAATTGTGCGACCGGGTGTAACGTAACGTAACGTACTGTGCTGACGTAATCTCGTAGAACAAATATTGGAGTTAGTTCAACGAGCGTGTCTCTGTTTCCCTCCTCGACTCTCACAACTGTTCCACTTTAATGCGACGTCCATCAATTCAGATCTAAAGTGACTA
This sequence comes from Eumeta japonica, assembly GCA_005406025.1. NCBI lineage: Eukaryota > Metazoa > Arthropoda > Insecta > Lepidoptera > Psychidae > Eumeta > Eumeta japonica. The sequence continues at coordinate 37,202 of BGZK01001925.1, read as the reverse complement.
GAATTCATTTATTGTGATAATCCGTTCTGAGATATGTCGATTTCATGCATATATTCGGCTACTTTAAATAAATCTTTCTCATACGCGTCGGATATCGTCGTTTCTACTTCGGATGATTTCAGAAATCGCCTATATAATTTACATATTGATATACTGTACACTATTGCATCTGTGCGAGGATAGATATTTTTGTAGGCTCGAAGATTTTAGGTCATTGCAATCTTTGATACTACATATAATCTACTAATAGGTCAATAAAAATTGTTATTATATGTAATTAAAGAAAAACTTCGTTTTATTTATCCGCATTGGCATAAGGCAATGACCGATAGTGTTTGCGTATTTATAAGAAATTATACTGGACAAGAAAGACATAGAAAGAAATTTAGTTTTGTTGCCGATAAGTAGAGGACAGGTACGAACTGCAGCGCAAGGTGCGAATTCAATAAACATTATCAATGCAAAATAACAACAATAGCACTTTTTTTATAATCATGTAAACGTCTAATAAATAACGAAAACAACGATCTAGGATTATTAGTGACTTTTTAAAATCTATTTATTAGTGTCATTTTAAATATAGGAATCAGTAATTGGCTATATTCCAATTTTTTATTTTTTTCATTAGGTTGCGGCTTCATATGAAAAGTGTAACGCTCGGTAACGTAAATTAGTCAAATCGGTCTACGCTTGCGTTAAATATTGAATACGTATGTATTCGAATTCAGTGCCTTTGTATAAATTAATGTTTTAAATATAATTTTTGTATAAATAAATGTTTTTTGTTACTATTATTTCAACTATACGAATGAATATTCATTAAAATGATTTTACCATTCAAATCACGTAAAAATACCGACTTTCCAAATTTTTCATTAGTTCCTGTTGGCGGCGTATTTTATGAATCAGCAAAAATATGAAATTCGATGGCCTAAATTTGTTTGAAAATTAGACATCAAAGTTTCCTTTTATTTCATGGCAATGAAACGCTATACGTGAATAGATCTCGGTGATCTATTACAAGATTAGTCACTTCGATATTGATCCAGGCTCTATGTAAATTTTATGTATTGATTTTTGCATTTGATGAATTTAGTATTTCACCATTGTAAAAACGGTTAATAAAACTATTTCCATTCACCTAAGTAGTAGTCATATTATTTTATCGAAACCATTGGGTGAATATGATATAAAAAAATTATTTGCGGAATTCTGAATCGTTGTATATTGTTGATTGACTTCATAATAAGTGCATTTTATTTATTATTTTTATTTTAAAAATATCGTTCATCACTGAAATCGGAGACGTTTGACTTATTTACCAGAAATCCGGTAATAATGTATATCTATCTACTAAATTATTTACTGACTCCTAAAAATATTCTTGACTAGTGTATTTGATAAAAAAAAACATATTAGCATTTTGTTGACAAGACGATGATGATATTTTAGTTGTATTTAAATTAGAAATAACCTTTCGCTTGGCCTATGCATATAGGTGTATACGAAAAACATCGTAATATGACGACAAAGGTATTCCCGATACGTATGACGCGTGCGCTGGCTCTGTATCGGAAGATCGGTTTCGACATCAATAACTGTCTATCTTATATCTATGTATCAGAAACTATACATCGATTACATTCGTTACGACACGAAAAACAGAAAACATCGACCGTTAACCCTTCGAAGGCTTTCACCGGAAACGGAGGAGTCACGCGCCAACTGGCTCCTGCGGGAGGGAGAGGAAGTGCGATTCATTTAAAAGTTACCAACGAGCCGAGGACAGTTTTTCCCATAAAGACGGGGGCCGTTCGGCGCGTCGCCCGGCTAATTTCCCCTTTGCGAGATTGCATAACTCTGATACATCGCCGCTAAATATAATCTGCGCGCGCGACGTCGCATCGCGCGCGTCGGGTCTATGTCGTCCTTGGACTGGGCGCTTTTCCGTGGTACATTTAGCACCAGTCCAGTCTAGGCCGTTATCGTTTAAGGTATCGCTCGAGCACGTGATTATGTTGGCTGCTGCATCATTTTAAGATCTTGGGATTATTGCATCATCATCGTATCCTAATTTATACCAACACTTTTTCTGTATTTAATTTATTAATTAAATGCAGAATAAGGGAAAGATTTTGAAGTAGGTATGTATCGCTACAGCGTTGTGTACCAAATAAAAATATATTTTACCTTTTTAAAATTTGTGTTCGAATTCATATATGTGTTATATTACATGTGAAGACTTGAAATGACCTCGATATTAAAATATTTTTGTTATATTTCGTTCGTCAGACAGGATGCGGACCTAGTCGATGGAAAATATGTTTTTTCTATATTATGGCTATATTATGCACTGAATATACGATATGTTTGGATATAATAAATAAAGAACATAATGAACAGAAAATGTGACAAAATCTTATCATCAATTCTTGTTCGCTTGTTCAAACAGTGTACTCGTATAGCCTAATGTGAAATACAAACTTTTAATCATAAATATATTTAAAAACATTTAAATCTCTACTTAACTAGGACAACTATAATTCTGTAGATATCTCGTCAAATCAGTTCCTCGCACGTTTTCTCTCCACTCGAACCTTGGGCTTTTGAGATGTTAATCACCTATTACGGAAAATACACGATGAAACGTTAAAATAAGCTCAATTCTGCAACGGATCATAAAAGAGAATTGAAAGCGACCAAAAAATCTTTCTACGAAGATTTTAATTTTTTGTGATATAATTTTATAATACAAAATGTATATAAAATATGCCTGTTTTGTTCAGCGGAGTTAAGCATGCCATTCTACTACAGTAATGACGTCACTACTATAGTATTTTCCTCTCTGTCTAATCGGCAATTTAAAATACTTGTTTCGTGGTTATTTTTATAGTCCTTCCAAGAAGGGTTTCAGGTATCGATTGCTTGTTTCTCAAGTAAACATCCTGTTTGAGAAGCGGCTTATGAAATAAAAATAGATGGCTTGAGTATGTTTGAAAAGAACAATGCGACTGCAAATAATACTTAAAAAAATTTTAAAACTCAATACATTCGATGTATTTTGCTTCCATCATTATTTGTGACAAAATCGAAAAGTTCATTATGTGTACAACAATATTTCAATTTCGGAAGTTTTCATGAATTTTAGTCTGCGATTTCATTAATAAGTGCTTTACCACTTACAAAGTCTCGTCGAGGAAATCATCCTTTGGTGAAATTTGGTAAGATGTGGGTTGATCCACATCTTACCTTACTCGAGATTGCCCCCATGCTGTGATTAATTAAGTTAAATTATTATCGAACATGTTCGGTATAAATAATAGTACAAAATAATTCTCCGAAGTTCGAAATGAACGTGAAATTTTGAATTGGTCCAAAAATTATATTTTGGCAAATCCCCTCCCATTTCAAAAAGTGTAAATTAAAGTTTTAACTAAATTGCTTGAAGCCAAGCGGTCGTGGCCGAACGGTCCGTGAGTCGCCATCGTTCCAGAAGTCACGAGGTTCGAATCCGGGGTCACGAGTGAATTCACATGGATTTTTTCTTTAATCGACTTAAATCGCTTGTATCGTGTCTAGGACCTATACAGCCAGAGATCCTAGACGTTGTCACTGATAAGAGATAGCCGTCAGTCTGCGGTAGGCCGACGTTGAATGCTTCGAGGCTGGAATACCCCAATCTGGTATAAAATGATTGCGGGGGTGGTGCCTCCGACGTGGTTAAAAACATGACTCTTTGTAAAACCTAAAAGTTATATTCCGTTTACATTGTTATTAAGAGATATAAGCGTACGTATTAGGCGAACTATTATGTTCGTGATTCGCTTGGGTTGTCTGGCTTGTCCGTTACTGGCGTTTTGGTCCCTATATCTTTTCTAGATAGTTCTTTCGGAACAAAGTGATATTGATAGTGACACAGTCTTGGTTTGAAACATCCGTCGACTATTATTTTGTGACATTCGGTTGGTCGAATTAATCTGATATCTGATAATCAATATATTTACTATTCTGGTCATCAATAATTATTAAACCGATCTTACACATTTATTCTTACCAGATTGTTGTCAGTGAAAATGATAGTGAAACAATGTAAAAAAAATAACAGGAATCGATTTTGCGATAATGCTTAGAGCAATCCTAATAAAATTTTATATTCGGAGATGTGGTAACTTGCCAGCGCGTTCAGGGCCAACTGTCTTCCAATTAAATGTTAAAGTCCTGATCACGGGCAAATTAACCGGTGAATTTTTTACTTAAACAACTTATCCCAAGTCTCGGAGAATACGCTAAGCCAGTGTTTTTCAATCTTTTTGATTTCGCGACCCCTTTACAGGTTGAAATACTCTGGCGACCCCCTGTGTCATAAAAAGCCAAAAGAATAATTTAATTAAATGACTACATACGTCAGGTAATTATTTTTTTCTATTTCGGTACATTTATCTATGTATTCCCGCGGGCCAAACTGCGACGGCGATGTTGTCACACCGGATTGTCGTTGCGGCGCCAGTAAGCGCCCCGCAATGCTCGTTTGTTTCAACTCTCATCTCTCACTCAGTTAAGCGCACCGAGGACTGCCGAGGAGTACGGACGTCATTCTTTTATTTTTTCGCTTACTCCGCGCGTTTTGATAATTGATAAATTTCTCAAAAGAAGAAAAGAAGAAGCCTTCAACATCTGGCACGCGTGTCAATAGCGATGGTGGTGAATCAAACCCGAAAAATAATAGACCTTATGGTAACAGTTATTTGAAATACGGGTTCACAGTCATAAATAATAAACTTCAATGTAATTTGCGGCGATGTTTTATCACGTGACAAACCCATAAGCTTTGAAGCTTATGCGGCGTCTCATAACCAAGCATCAAAAGAAGCTGATAAGCCGTTGGATTTCTTTGAACGAAAGTTGAAGCTGTTAGTCCGCAGTAAAATACTATAATTCAGGTGAGTTATAAAATAAAGTTTTCCTAGTCTTCACGAAGTGTTGTTAAGATCCTTAATGCATGTAAGCGATAAGCTTAAAGCGAATCTATTCTAATTATTGCTATTTTACTGTTGATGTTTTATAATGTTTATTTTTGTTGTTTGCATACAACTTTTGATTATACTTAATTTCGGTGTGCAAAGGTTCCGCGTCCTTAATTTTATTGGCTATTCACTTTTATATTGTTTGGTTTATTTTCAGGCATCCAGTGTCAACGAGTCAGCATTATTAGCTAGCTACAAAGTAGCATATCGAGTTGCTAAAGCAGGAAACCACATACAATTGCCGAAAATCTTATTTTACCAGCAGCACTTGATAAGGGTGAAATTATGATCAGTAAGCAGGAGGCAAATAAATTAAAAATATACCACTTTCTGACAATACTATTTCACACAGAATAAAGATATGGCCAAGTATATTCAAAACAAGTAGTACAAAATTTAAGAAAAGTGAATATTTTGCTTTGCAGTTTGATGAATCTACAGATGTTTTTAACTGTGCACAGTTAGTAGTATTTGTGCACTTTGAAGCAGATACCAGTATCAGGAAAGAAATTTTATTTTGCAAAGAAGCACTTCCTGTAATATTCCTTCCTTATTCATATCACTTCCTACGATATTGATTGGAAAAAATGTATAGCTATTTGTAGCGATGGCGCTAAAGCTATGACTGGCAAAAAGAGCGAACTTATTGCAAAGTTAAAATTGAAACATATCCTGGACACACTGTTTTCTACATCGATAGGCTCTAGCTGCTAAGATAGTATCTTCTGATTTAAATGACGTGCTCAAGGAGGTAATAAAAATTGTGAATTCTATCAAAGGTAAAGCTTTGCAAACCCGGCTATTCAGAATCATTTGTAAAGATATGGGCTCGCTTCATCAAAATCTCCTTTATCACAAAGAGGTCAGGTCTCCAAGGGATAGGTATTGACAAGAGTTCTGGAACTGAGAGATGAATTGTTAATGTTCTTACAAAATGCAAAATCTGAATATGCTTCTCGTTTTTCTGACCCTATTTGGCTCTTGAAATTAGCATTTTCGGCAGATATTTTTAGCCACCGTAACAATTTGAACAAGAACCTTCAAGGAAGAGAAGAAAATATTTTAACAGCGAAAGATAAAGTAAAAGCATTTCACGCAAAACTTCGTTTGTGGTCAACCTCTCTGCAAAACAAAATGTTCGAATCTTTTCCATATGTTCAGAAGATTATTGAAGATAATGCAACGGACCAAAATTTTGCAGTATCAGCTCACATTCCTTGCATGGTACAGTGCTTGCATACTTTCCAGACTTACACTCTAAATGGGCTGACAATGGGCGTAGATGGATTTTAAACCCTTTTTGAACAAATCAATAGATCTGGCTGATGTCACCACATAAATGAAAGACTATTTTCTAGATTTAGCCGCTGATAGCATGCTTAAAATGGAATTTTATTCACAAAGTTTCGACGTATTTTGGATAAAAGAAAACACGAATATCCATAGCTGGCAAGGGAAGCTCTTAAATTATTAGTGCCATTCGCCACTTCATACTTATGTGAACTGACATTTTCTTCAATGGTAGACAATAAAACTAAAAAGAGGAATAGACTGCAATTAGAACACGATTTGATTATTAACGTTTCAAAAATAGCACCACAATTTGATAAACTTTTGAAAAATAAACAAGCACATCCTTCTCACTAAAATTGTGTTTTTGTTGTGTAAGAACCTCGACTTTTTCTTTCAGCCGGCGACCCCCCGAGTAAGGTTTCGAGACCCCCCTAGGGGTCGCGACCCACAGATTGAAAAACACTGCGCTAAGCCGTCAGTCGCGGACATTAACAGCCGTCAACACCGAAGGGCGGGAAGGGAATTTATCTGTTTAGGCTTAGACTTAAAGCTCTTGAGTATGACGTTAGATCTTAGCCCTTTAATTTGACAAATATTGTAAGGGGACATATTATGTCTGTGCAGTGGGACGATAAAGAAATCTCAATTAAAAAACTTATTTAAATCACAAATATATGATAATTAAGTAACAAAACATATTTTTTTTCGAATTTTGCTCGGGAGAGCCGTTCTGATGTTTATGGTAGGTACATAGCAAAATTTTAAAAGGCCATGATAATATTGTTTATCTATGAATTGAATACAAAATCATGACTACATATATATTATTATAGGTGAATGTCTATAGTTCTATACATTCACCTATAATAATGTATATATAGCCGTGACATTTGTTTGAACTTTATACTTAGCAAAGGAATAACAAAATTGTTATCTGATCTATCGTAATTGACTGTAATAAGATCATAAATTCGAAAGTGAGATTTGTTGTTTGTGTGCGTCGCTTTCGCGCTTCACCCGGCCGTCTGATGCCAATGAGATTCGGTATAAAAATATGTTACAGAGAATATATATACATAGTCATTTACGCCAGATACGAGAGAGGGACCGGAATTGTAATCGTGAACGGCGCAGAAAAACGGAAACAAGATCGGGATCCGTATCCTAACTAAAAACCGGCCAAGAGCATGACAGACCATGCTCGGTGTAGGATTCCGTAGCTGTTACCACAAAGAAATGCTCTACAGATAAAAAAAATACGTTGTCGCACTTTTTTTTCATGTTTCCCGCACAAAGTACGTCTAAACACCTTTGTCGTCTATTACTAGAGAAACAAGTAGGTATGTCCACTATTACTATTAAACTAGTGTAAACTAAAGTACACCACCAAAAGAGCGTATCTTTATGGCGCTTACGTCCTTTTATTGAGAAGCGCAGTTTTCCGGCAATAACTCATAAACGGTATATTCGATCAGATTCAAAATAATTTTCTTTGAAAGTATTTATTGAGCGTTATCTTTGTAATTGTTTTTCATATTTTTTTAAACATATGATTTGAGAAAAAAAGGGCGGGACACAATTTATGCTATGTTGGAGTTATTTCTGTAAATATTCACTTAATTATATAAAAAACAAACCATAAAGTGTTTTTAAAAGAACTGTTGAAATATGTGCCATACGTTAATGTTTGCTGAAAAAAATTTTTTCGGCTTCTATTACATATACGGAGTGCTTCCCTTAGAAATATTTATTTTTGTTATTTAACTACCAACTACGACATACAAGAAACACGCTATAAATTTCATCAATATACGTCTTGTGGTTTTTGAATAAAATGCCTGTGACATACGGACGGACATGACGAAACTATAAGGGTTCCGTTTTTGCCATTTTGGCTCCGAAACCCTAAAAACGGGAGCATATCAGAAATTAAATCGGAAACAACGACCACCCCTAAAATTGTAGTGTCAAATAGACAATTTACGAAAATTTTAAATATGTTATTCATTTTATGCTTAAAACGTCCAAACAATGAAATCTAAAAAAAGGTAAATCGCTATTCACTAAGTTATTTGACTTTTATATCACTCTCGACTACGCCAGTCAACTTGATATAACGTTATTTGCAGAAATGCGCGTTATATTACCATAGCAAAGTGCGTCAAATCGTTATTGAATCATACCGACAACATATTCTTAATGTTGCCAATTTTTTAGTCCCTATCAGTTTCTGCTAGTGATGATTTTGTTATTCTAAAACATTTCATCTGAATAAAGTCACAAAAGTCATTATCACTAATAAAACGTTTTCTACATATTTAATATACGTCAACTCTACGCGGCAAGTCGAAAGCTCCGACTGCATTAGTGTATAGTCTTAATCGGTCGTTTATACCTATAGTTTTCCTTATTTGCAATAAAAATCGGAACGGCAAAAAATACCAGGTATTTCGGATCGTATGCCGTTCGTCTGGTTGGACGCGCACGCCCGACCATAAAAATTGGACGTTCTAGATGTTTCTCCATAGCGTAGAGATTTATTTCGTCCGATTTCAATCATTTTAAATCATAATTAAAACGAATGTATACGTCTGTCGCGATCGTATCAAAGGTTAAAGAAGGGTAAATATTTTTATACCTTTCCGCGTGGTCGGTTAAGTGAACACTCTCGCCCTCTATCGAATACGTAACAACTTCAAAGGAAAATAAACTTCTACGAAAAAACACAGAACGCTTCTTGGAAAATAGCGCATCGAAGAGAAATTTCTTATAATAGCGACAGCGTTCGACGTGAATCGAATTTTTATATTTACCACTCGTAAACGTTGAATCGTCGTATTTATAAATAATGGTATTTGTATTTTAACTTAGTAGCGGGCGACGTTTCCCATTCCATAAACGCTTATTTATAGTTTATCAAACGATGGAAATATTCCGCGGCGTCGGTCGTAAATCGGAACACCGCGGCATTGTTCGAGATAATGGGCGTTCGTCCGGCTCGAGTGTTCTCATAATTCGGCAGTGTTCTTGGCATTCCGCCGTGCCAGCCCGTCGGCTTTCGTCGCCGGGAAGGCTCTGTTGATACGGATGGAGGTTGTTGTTGAAATACGGAACCTTTTTGTGTAAAATGGTTCGCGCGAATTAATTCCGCTCACGTATTCGTCACGAAAGCGTTCGCCCATCGAAGGGCCGTATTTTGAACTCGATTGTTAAACATTCTCGTGTATTTTAATTTAAACCGTATCCGTTTTTAATGAATGACGGTTATAAACATTGAATACGCTTAATCATGTTGATAGCCAATTTACATATTCATCAATGACAAATATTATGATTTAGCTTTAAAAATGTGTCGAATAATTTTGTATTTAAAAAAGGAAAAAACCAGATATAATGAAATATGCTCCCAGCGTGATATATCAGTGTGATACTTAAATAAATAAGTGGTTTGTCCAGAAGTTGATAACACATATGTGTTGTGTCATTTTACAGACCGAGACCATTACATACATTTTGTTTATTAAATATTATCGCTCGCTTTAAATATAAATAAAAATCCTCGCGCGCATTTAATATTCTATAAATTTAATATGATTCAACAGTACTCAAGTCGTATTTTAAACTGGTAGATTATTAATATGACGTATTTTTAATTAACTTGCAGTTGATTACGATACCTTACGAAGATAAGCCTGAGCGGTGGGGCTACAAAAACTAGTGCACTGAACACGACATAGAGGCGCACGAAGCGACACCAACTACGGCTTTTATGACACACAACTTTTTAAACGTGACCTTCTTAATTTATAATGAAAATATTTATTTACTATTATGATTAATAAAATAGCATAAAATGACAAGGACATGCAACTGAAATAAAATGATAATCTCTAGATATGCATAGTAGTATTTAATTGTGTTACCGATTCAACATTTTTATGACGGATTTCCAAAGAAATTCATCTTTCGTTGTAGTTAACTTTTATCCGCGGCTTCGATTGCGTGAATGTAGCATAAATTTCTCCATTTTTGGTATCGATCCCGTCCTAGTCCCACCTCGAATTCCGGTTCCGCTCTAAATGTCATGACCTCCTGCTCTTAGTTCTAATCAGCGTCTTTCACTCCCGTTTCGGCATCACATTGAATTCCGATCTCGGTTCTATTTTCAGTTTGAATACCAGTCCCCCTGGACCGTTTGGCTCCCGGTGCTGATCTTGGTATTTTTACCAGTCTCATTACCGTTCAATAACATCAAAATAACACTAGAATCCAATAATTTCTTCGCAGTAATATAATACTGAATAATAGTAATACCGAACTTGATAATTTATGGGGGTGTTCGAACCTCTGATACATGAAAATGAATGCCGACCTCGCCAATATGACTGTTTGTTGTGGTGACGAATTGTCGAACGGACGTTAAGATTAAGCCATGCTCAAAACTCGACTATTTGAAACTCGGCCGACATTTCTAAAGAAGGAAAAAATTTTAAAACTATTTTTTTTAAGTAGTAGAATTTATAAGGTTGCAGCGGCGCATGCCATACACACAATCTGTACGTTTAGTTAAAAAAGTCACGACTCACGAATGACAACTTCATCGACGTATCGTAATTACCTCGGAGCAGTAATAACGAGAAGCCAATAAAGGAAAGCAAAATGGCGGCGGACGAGCGGTAATGACAGGGAGCGGAAATGGAAACACGAAAGGGGAGTACACGTCGCATATATTAGGGCTGTTTGTTAAATAAGAATACCGGTAGCTTAATTAGAGTATCCCACTGCAACGGGAGGCTGGAAGAGATAATAGACAAGCGCGTTTATCTATACTGTCTGCAGCCGTAGCCGCATGATTGATCTATCTTGGTGATTGATAGCATTTTAAATTATATTTATCTCTTTAAGTATAAAAATTAATAATCCCGAACCGGTGGAAAATAAACAAGTTTTAATGAGAACGTAGATATGTAAATGTGTAAGAATATCGCATATTGAATAAAATTGATATTCCCCTTAATTTCGAATAAAATATCAAAGCCCGTCACTGTCAATGGTGTTTGATTAGCAAATAAGTCGTTTTATTTCGACATTTTTTCCCCGCCCGACTTCCGTGCCGTGTCGCGTTTGCAAATGAATTATTAATGTGCCTCTGACATTGTACACATAACACGCTATGCGTGCAAGATGACGTAAAAATATTCAAATTACATATATTCGTAACCGATATTCAATAGCATAAAAAAATTACAGACGTTCGTTTTATACAATCGTACACTTTGTAGCCGCTTCGATTGTTTATTCATTCATCTGTTTTGACGTTCATGTCAAAGTTACATTAGCTCCGCGTCCGAGCTTTTCTATAATAAAACCTCAATACCAGTAAGTTATGAATAAACTTAGTCCCGTATAAGGCGGTTTTTATATTGGTCATTATTTTTTTCAATTTAAAGTCGCATTCGTTTTTGGCTTTCTTCAATTTAAAGTCAGCTAGAAGTTTGGTGAAAATATATATACTTTCGTGTAGCTAGAAACTTATGAGCCAAAAATCTGTAATAATGCTTTTCAGACACTTGCTTCCGAGGTAAATAAATAAAATTAAATAAATCTATTATGTTTTAACCTTCCCCAACTTTTTATTGTGTAAATGATAAATATATTTGAATAATTGTATTGATTATACTATACCGAGCCCGCCATTTGAAAGACTGATTTTTAATTATCAGTAGTACACATTGCATTCCCGTGAAATTACGAGTATAAAATTTGTTTCACCCTAATCATGTTAACGTTTTTCATTTTTTTCTATAATGGCGGTAATCCGTGTTGTTTATGAAATACTATATTTTTTTTCTACGACAAGGAATTTAATCATATGGGCAAGCAGTTAATTCAGCTCGAGCCGATTGTGAGGAAACACCAGCGAGGTCCAGAATTCAACTGCGCTGTTAGAACAGGCCGTAATAACAGTTAATGCCGCCCAGCACGCCCACGGAGAAGCATTTACAATTCCTTGTGGGTTTGCAATGGAATGAGCCGAGTCGAATTTCGGTGACGACAAAATTATAGGTTTTATACTTAATTGAAATGTTTCGGAGTATATGAAATGTATGTAGTAGGTGAATAAAAAATGACTACATGTAAGCTGAGTGGTGTATCGATTCTTTATGCTTGTCGATATGAAATAAATTGTGCCATGGAAAATGAACTTTTTAATCTTTTCCTTTTATTAATTGAACGGCGAGCATCTAAAAATACTTTTTTTGCTAGTTTAACTTGTACAATTTGAGAGATATTCTTTCTTTTGCAACTATGAAACGGTTTAATAAATAACAAATACGGTAAACGTAAGAACGTTAAGAAATATGAATTCTGTACAGAGATAGAATTTCATAAATTGCAGATGCATCGACGACGAAAAGATAATTTAATTATTCCTCTACAAAACACGTATACATCATTGTATTTTGTCAGCACTCGTTATTCTTAGCATTCGTTCTGTCCATGAAAATCGATCATCGAATTGTTTGTGGAGAATTAGCGAAGCATTATACAAATAATCGTTATATACATTGTTATAGGTGGTCAAATATATCTTGTAATTGGTAAAAACATGCCTCTAGGTCACATAATTATGTCGATACGCAAAAAAAAAAATCATTATAATTTCTGTAATGTATTTCAAAATGTTATTTATCTACATTGTATTCGAGAAGTGTAGTTTTCCTGTTATCTTGTTTTATAATTGCCTATTATTAAGATGTAACCGTTACATTGCCGTAGGGCTACAATGGTGTTGTCGGTGAGTGTGCGGGTGCGCGCGGCGGGCAGACGCGGCGGGCGCGGATGGCGGCGCCAATGAGCTCGGGCGCGCCGCCCGGCGGAGCTCGGCCCGCGACCACACACTCCAACTTTGAATACGATGACAACGAGTGGGACATCGGCATCGGCGACCTCATCATAGACCTCGATGCCGACATAGAGAAGACCGACGAGGCGGGCGGCATGGCGGCGCGCGCCGAGCCCGACGCGCAGCGCACCGCGCTCAAGATGAAGATCAAGCGCACCAAGCCCGGTACCAAGAGCTCCGAGGCCAAGCATGAGATCGTCAAATCCAACGAAATGAACGGCGAGCCCAAGTCGCACGCCGCGCCGCCAGCGCCCGCGCCTGCACACCCTGCCGCGCCCGCGCCTGTGCCGGCGCACCCGTCTGCGCCACAGTCGCAATCGCAACCTAAACGCGGTTCTGGCTCTCATCGACGCGATAAAGCACGCGATAAACATCCGCACCACCATCCCCATCCACATCACCAACATCCACATCCACATCCTCACCCTCACGCCGTACACGAAGTTAATGGCGTGCGTGCTCCACCTAACGCTCCGGGGCCACCTGCGTCGCTGCCTGCGCCCGCAGCCGCACCGGTTTCCGCACCAACGGCGCCTCCACCGGTACCCGCGTCGCGTCTCGACTCCAAGCCGGCTCCGGCGCCGGCCGCGACCGCACCGTCTGCTCTGTCTGCAGCGCCACCTGCGGTGCCGGCATCTTTACCGCCGCCTATCGCGTCTCCCGCGCCCGCCAAACCGGAGCCCGACGACTCACGGCCGGAGGCCTCAGCTACGACTCCGCCTCCCGCTAAGAAACCTAAAATAGAATCTAAGGTAAGTTCCTTTTTAATGTTTAAATAGGTCACATTTCCAAAATGTTCTACGGCTCGGTAGCGAGCGAGTGCGACGTGTTTAATTGCGGCGGGCGGCGGGGCTCGGGACCGAGGGCGTCTCGCTGTTTGTGAGCGTGATTGAATGCGCGCGGTCGGGGCGCAACGTAATCCGCGCTCGCCGCCCGCCCGCCCCCGCCGCCCGCCGCCCGCGCGCACCGGTTCATTAATTCGCCTCCCTTCGAGTGCCGCCCCACCTTCGCCACATCGCACGCCGCCCGCCGGCGGTGGACGCACGCCGCAATTTAATGCGATTGTGGATAGTGGCAATTAGCTAGTCCTTGTTCGTGTTCACGGCTAACACCTAATGCGACGATGTCGTCCACTTTAGGTCTTCTTAATCGAGTCTCCTCCCGTTGTGTCAACGGACTAAATAAGTATAAATAATAATATAATTTCGGTATGAAAGCTGTGCTTCATCTCATTTAGCATAGTAAATAAATAGTTTAGGCTGTTTTCAGTGGGGCCCACACACGGTGACGTTAATGTATGTCCTGAACGATTGAATAAGAGTCGTCGTGCTAACATCGCACGCACGGACAGAAAACTCTGTCGACCCGACGCCGGGGCGGACGGGCGGTCTCCCTCGGCGGGCGCGCATTGTTCGCGCGCAGAGGGCGGCCGGCGGCGGCGCGAAGGGAACGTTTCGCGTTAGTGTCTGCGATTCCGCCCATTAATCACTGCCGAGGGCTCTAAAAATTTCGAAAGCGCTTGTAAAATCAATTTAACGCTCGCTCCCTAACTTGAAAACTTATTGAGTGTCAAGTGCGATAATTAACAAGAAAGTTTCAATTCGTTTTCCCGTCACGAAGTACTACTCCTGCGTCCTGATTTTTAAACATTTTTATCGTAGAGCGTTTCTGCTCAAAATCAATCAAGTGTTTGCATAATAATAAATGTTATTTATTTCCATGAAGTTTCTTAAAATAATTTATAACGATTTATGGTATGTATATAGGCATCTGCGTTTTCATTTATTTTTTGATTACAGTTTAAAATTAATTATAAACAATCCCATTCGAACACGATAAAATATCCCCTCTTTCATGTAGCGCTACACTGAATTTATTATTACATTTTTTTTTTCCTTTTTATACTACCAACACTTGTACAAGACCATTATCATGCGCTGTGATAAATATCATCGACGCAAGATGAGCTAACTGCTTAAAGGAATTACGTTTTTTGTAACTATTTTAAGTTCGTATAACACGTACTCGTGATTAGACTTAATACACAATGTTTGACCCGCTCTATCACTTCTGAAATTTACACGACATTTACTTAAATTACATCATCACCTGCAAGGAGGCAGACATCTTCGAATCCATCCTTTTTTACATTTTAATCGTCACCACGTCGACTCATACAACACCGGACCGAAGTAACAGCGTCGTAAATCTTTAAACGGCGTCGGATCTGTCGTCCGGTCAAACGAGCGTTGACGTTTAATACAACGCGGCGAATTGAAACGGAAACGAATCGTCAAATGTATTCAATATTAATTAGTGTCACAAATCAATTAATCAATATTCAATTTTAACCGATAGTGGAAACACGATGTTAACACGTATACAGCCGCGAACGAGGTTAATAGCACCGCGCGCAGCTATTATAGGACCGCTCCGTATACATTTACATGTTGATTAACCAGCTGATTAATTCGCCCACACGTACGCGCCCGCGTTACGGACGCGCCGCCGCGGCATGTGAAACGAGATCGTGTCGTGTTTATTGAACCTTGATTTTGTTTTTTTTTTGTTTGTACAGACACACCGATCACAATATTTAAATGAGTTAACAATCTAATGATAAGCTACGTTCATTTAATGATACCGGAAGACGTGTCATAAAATCCACCGTCTCGGAAGGCCACGACGGATCTCGTATGCACGAGATCAGCCTATGTCCGGTTTCATCGAGATTGAACAATCGCTTCGTGCAAAGTTCGTCGCTTTCGTTCCTGAAAATTTTTCCTACAATTTGCCGTCAATTTGGTCTGAATAAGTTTTTCTAAGTCTTTCTTTGCCGACTCTCCGATCGTACACATTTGGCCTACTTTATCATCTACTTTTGTCACTTCACTTTCATTTATTCGTTCCCAGTAGCCGGAACATCTTAGCCATATCGTTTTTTCATTCTAGTTACCATATTGGCTACCACACTCACCTTTTGAAGCACACCGTTCTCACACATCGTCATTCCTGTGTCTGTCAATGTTTCAAAAACATTCAACAAATAATGTTCTCAATTGATTTTATTTTAATTTTTATTGTCAAATATTAAATATAGGATCATTAATGTATTAAGTTTACCATTTAATTGTATAGATTTTTTTTTTCTTTTCGCTTCCATTCTAAGTCTGAACGTTTATATTTATAATTCTAATTCTCGCCGAAATGAAAAAGTTCGGAGGCTTCATTTTTTTAAATGAATAAATTCACCGGGGTTCAATTACCGTCGATGAAATTGTTTGACGATCGGTTCTACCGGTTTAATAGCCTCAACGATTAATGTAAAAAAAAAGACCAGCCAAACGCCGGATACTAAAATCGAACTCGGCGGAGTGACAAATGGGCAAACAATGTCGAGTTCGGAGAGAGCCCTAACCGGGCACCCTCGCCGCCCCGCCCCGCCCGCCGCGCCCGCGCCCGCGGCGGGTATCGTCATTTGTTGCACAAAAAAGAATTACGGCCCCGCCGGGCGACCTTTCGATACGGTGCACGTTAAAAATTTTAATGCCACGTACTCGCAATAATTGATTGATGCGATAAAATAAATTGCCATGTACGTGGCGCGGCGTGGCGTTGCGGTGCGGTGCGTGCTGTATTTACGGGCTAGGGTTGCCGTAAATTTTTTTTGTAACCGCCGATACAAAATTTTAATGAATCGCGATGGTATTTTGCTAATTAAAAAGCTGGATGCAACGTGAAAGCATAGATTGAACTTTATTTTAATTCTGGTTAATTAATTTTCTCCGAGTCGGACATCGATCAATTTTTATTAGCAACACTAGATAAGTCTTAAAAAAATGTTACAAACGATGTTCTGCTTAAAGAAAACCAAATCGAATTAAAACTTATTTTAATTAGGTCCAACGAGTTTATTTGCGCAGGCGTTCCCAGCGCGCTCGCGTAATGCTCGGTAACCCTAACAAAGGTAGAAGCCATTACGCGTTCCGTTGAGTGGCGGCCCTTATTTACCTAATTAGTTTTCCGTTTAACGGACAAATTTTAATTGGTCCCCAGACTGATGAATATTTTTCAGCGATCATTAAAATCCTCTCTATGCCTCTCAAAAATAACAGAAAGAGCACCGGTGTTGAATCGAAGAAGCGGTTATTGAAAATTGTTATGTTGAATTGGAATAATCTAAAGGAAAATTCGTGATAGATCGTATACTTCTCATTTCCATTACCTCGTATGGTAAATGGTGTATATTATTTTTGAGTAGATACTATTATTTTTCTGGAGTTTACGATGCGCCAAATGTCACCGATGGTGAACAATAAAATTACGTTTGAAGCTCTATTGGTGTTGTCGTGAACAGCGCCTGACGAGATCATTTCGTATATCTGGATACATTAAAATTTCTAAAATAAATCGTCCGAGTGTTGAACACGCACACACACTAATAACATTTTATCATGTATGTATGTATGTCTGTTTTCAACATTTGTTATAAGTAATAATGATGATAGCAATAATAATAATATAAACTCACGCTCATTTCCCAGAGGGGTAGGCAGAGATTATAGACTTCCACATGGTACGATCTTTGCGTATCTCTCTCGCCTCACCGACATCCATCAATCTTTTCATGCAAGCTCATTCAATTTGGGTACTTAAATTTGGCCCTTTTTTATAAATATATAATAATATATGTAAAAGCACCATATTTATAGTAGTGACAGAACATCAATGCGTTGCCCCGTCAATAATTCAGTTTTCCAAATTAATATAAGTCTAGTTATCACCGTACATAAAAATGTCTATGAATATAACATAATAGTGTTTTTGGTTTATTTCGGAAATTTCATTTGACTGTGCCGTCGCTTTGACTCGGTACTAACTTCACTTGGCCGCCATTAATATTGATGTGCATGTAAACATAGTATTATAAAGTTCTGTGCGTCTCAATTATCAGAGTTAATAAGAGGTAAGTCTGTAAAGTTGTGCATAATGTACGGTTTATTTTATTTATAAGTTATATTTCTAATAATTATTTAATTCTCACTCATTCCCACGTTCATGTAACAAGCTTTTGTGTACGCTCAAAATACTACTTCTTTAGTAATACAGTGGAATCTCAATAACTCGAACCTCGTTAAGTCGAAATCCTCAGTAAGTCGAACAAAATTGCCGTTCCTTCCGATGAACCCCTAAATACGCGGTATCTCGAATTATTTAGACTTTGTAACTCGAACAAAATGTTATTTTCCTACGAAGTATTGATAATACATATTTATACTCTATAACTCGAATTTCAAAATGGAGACTCCGTAAGTCGTAGTTGGTAAAATATAATGACGTTTTACTTGGAATTCCTCGAAATAATAGCAATAAATTCCAAAATGAATGTTCGGGTTCGGGGCTTTATTGTTTTTGTCTTGTACTCGTGCAATGAATGAATACATTCATGAAACTTTCTAAGTAACACAGCTGTGAACGTTATGTTTGTTCCTTGTCGACACAGTCATATGTATCTCGAAGTTCTTGTTAAATCGAAAACTCGTTAACTTGAATTTTTTTGCATTTCCCTTGATATTCGAGTTATTGAGATTCCACTGTATACATGAATGTTCCTTTTCAAAAAATTTCCCTTTTCAATAACTTGCCAAAAATATGAAAACGGCGTTGACGAGGATAGCGTAAAACCAGGCTGCTTAAATTATGAGTTTCTTGAAATGAGAAAAAGTGCAACTCTAAAGAATGTATATTCTATTCAATTTCATTACTAACTTCGCGTCCATCGATCATCAACAATGTTTTTGGATTAACACTTTACTATAATCAGTATTGAATTTGTTGTCGATAATTACGTAGTGTATTTTGAAAAGGTCTTGATAAAAACAATTTCAGCATGAACTACATTTGACATACATATTTAACAGTGTAGTCTCTAAACTGCCTACGATACGCCTATTCGATTATACTCCACCCGCAATTTAAAGGTATACGAATAAAAGTGTCCGCCTCCGCTTTACGTGAACGTAACCTACAAAAATTTTTTCTGGATTTTATTTCGTAAATTTGTGCGCCTCACAAATATTTACTGTCGTGTCAGATTTCAACATTATATCATTACTCGTCTGTGAATAAAATGGCTGTGACATACAGACATACAAACGGACATAACGAACTCTGAGGTTTTTTTAGTTTGATTACAGATTAAAAAAATATATTTTGAACTAATGCATCTATTTCATTTTTGAAACGGTTTATAACTTTAATGAAGCCTGCAGCTTCGAAAGTGCCAAAGTAAAAGTTATGCCGATCAGAAAGTATTGTGCGATTCAAAAATAGGAGTCCTACTACCTATTTGTTTTAACAGCTCTTTTTTTCCATTAACAATTCGCGCGTGGCTCATTATGAGCAAACATCGAATCTGTGGTCATGCCTGTTCCGATTCGGCAATATCCCTCATTCTTCAGCCGTAATGGCCGGTTTGTGTTTGATGAATAATAAACCGATCCGCGGTGAGGTAACGCCGTGAGTAATCAAGTATAATTTTTGATACGTGTTTGTTTTTTTACTCTCCGCATTATAATCCATACGTTCCGTTTCATGCCTCGTCCCGTGCGTTACGAGCTTGCGAAAGCGTGCTCGTGACTGCTGTCGTGAATAAGTAACGCTATGAAAGCGTTTACTTCATTACGTATAGTTTCGCTGCACATGCGGGTATTTTAATGCAATTTTGTGTACGAAATGATGATGAACTGTAGTCGTTAGAACGTACGATTGTATGGTAACTATCGAGCTCATAATAGTGGTATGATAACTATCGAGCTCATAGTAGAGAACTTAACTTTTTTTTTTTCAAAACATATTGCACACATATAGCATTTAGTCGAACGAAACTTTTAGAAATCCTCGTTTATTTTTTGCGAGATAATCACACAATATGTCGGACACACAATAGAGCAATCATTTATTTTGTAACGATGTTATTGACCGTGTGTCGTATATTACGTCTCATATGTATAGTAATTCAGTAAAAGGATTATAATAAAATATATTATAATGAAATATGAAAGTCGAATAGTAACGTAATGAAAAAGAGAATCAGAATTATAATTACGTAATTATAACCTATTATAACATTATTCACTATATGCATCTCTCTTGTTAGTTTTATTGTTATTTTTAATTTTTGTATTAAAAAATATATTTCTATTATTATTGTCATTTAAAATGTAATTGGATTTACAAGCATTGATTAAAATTATTTTAGGAAACATTTTCCATGTAATTAATAATCATGTAGCGTAAAATCAAATCGAAACAGGAAATTACTCAAAATTTGGTCCACCAATCGAACTGAAGTTTTCAATAAATCTAAAAAGAATTAAACTTTTGGAACGCTATGAACTCACCATTGATCACTGCACTAATTTAAAGGTTATCTGAGGAAAAAAAATACTACATTCAACGACGTTTATTGAGAATGAAGTTTATAAGGTTTTTGGCATCGCTAGGTGAATTCGTGCCATAATAATATTTTTCTATAGTTTTATTTGGGAGTTTGCTTAACATCTACTTGACCGGTTAAAATCAAATATCTAAATTAGTTGTAACGCTTTCGAACGCACGTATAGTGCTTTATTCGGACGTTCGAGAAATAAGCACACCGAGTTGTTATCCAATTTATTTAATGTTATTTGCCACTGTTTATAACATAAAATTAGAAATGTAACAAGTTTTTAACATTTAAAACAATTGAAATATTGTTCTCGTCTCTCGGGTAAACGACGGCTGACCGCTAATTACCCGGCAGGGGGCGGCTGGTACGCGCGCCATGCAATGACCATAAGTACGGTCACGCGACGAGTGTATGATCGTAAGACGAAGCATACGCCGCGTGTGGAGCGAAACACAGCTGCTGACTTTTCATTTGGAAGATTTCCTGCTGTGAAGAAATTGTGGCGTGAACACCATATCTCTAGTCTGATCAGAATCGGTTGATGTGATCAGAAGATATTACGAGCTGACAAACGCATATACCTGTACACGTGTGTGTACGAACGTCATTTCAAGAACTGACAGAATAGCTTCCTAAAATCTCAAAACGTCGACATTTAATATATGTCAATATCTTTTTATTCAGATTACTTATTCAGGCTGTTTCATTTGAAAATTAAGTCCCATTGTTATTACACCTTCAGCTTGTAACTGCTTAGATGAATACACACTTTCGAAATACCAAAACCAAGCATGTATTGTGTAATCGCCGGCCGCATGTCGGCCGATGCGCTGTGCTACAAATGTGCGCGTGCGCACGACGACTATAAAATAAATCGGCCCCGGGCCACCTTAATAGCCCATGGAGCTGAGCTAGAGCAGACCGCAATAATAATTACGATGAGCGCCTAGCGATGATAATTAATTTTTAGCTCGTGATCGCTCGCGTCGACAGTGCCCGACCCAAAAAAAAAAATACTCATCTGGTCCGCGGCCGCGGCGCTACATCCGATTGCCGTTTTTATGTAAACTTTAAAGTGGGGTTGCCATAACTCGGGATTTCTGTTTAAAAACGCTTTATAACGCATTCATGATTCGTCGTGGAACCGTATGAAGGGACCAGGCGAAGTCGTTCCTTCCGCTGACGGAACATTATAAGCTGATACGATAAGCTGGAAATGATAAGCTGTTACTTATAAAAGTGACGTCACGTCGCGATGTGTTAAACCGGGGGCGCTACGATCGCCTTTGTTGTTGTGCGAAAGCCGAAAATACGCGAAGACACACTACATCAGAACCATTACGAATTCCATATTGATCCTGATAAATATATTTATTTTAAGCAGGAGGTAGCCCAAGAAGATTTTTCTATCAATTTATCGAATCATCAAGTTTTGATAGATATTGTGATACATATTCTACTGGTACATTTTTTCTTGTGAAAAATAAAGTGACAAAGATTATTCTTTTAAGGGGTCTTGTCAATTATGTTTCTAAACATTTTTTTTTTATTAAGTGAATATTTTCCGAAATAATCGCTCCGAAAGTAGCATAAATTATGTCCGCGCGCCCCTCCCTTCATCCCTTTTTTTAATCGTATGTGCGAAAATATGAAAAATGACAAAGGTAACATTTAATAAATACTTTCAACGAAAATTATCGGATATACCGTTTTAAGTTATCGCTGACAAATGTTCTTCTCAACCAAAGACGTAAGTGCGATGAGGAAACATTCTTTGCTGGTGCACTTTTTCACATCGCATTTTTACATTTTGATACTGTAGTAAGTGATTTAGTTGTTTTAACGCCCTTAAAATTTAATACATAATTATGTATTTAGGTAAATGTATTAAAATATTAACACATTACAGTTAAGTTTTTAATAGTAATAAAATATAATTTAATCTTTTCATAAAAGATTGTCCTATAATTATTTATCAAAACCTATTATATACCCCCCTTAAAATCGCAAAAATAATGTCAGTATACATCTAATTATCCAAAATTTTACAATACAAAACTAATATAAAATTTCGTCTGTAATGCATTTCATTGTAGTAATCACTACGGAACCCTACATTGAGCATGGTTCGCCATGCTTTTGGCCGGTTTTTTTTAATACGCATTTATACAAATAGTGCTTCATGTGTCTAAAAAAAATAATCGGACTTTATTTAAATTTTCGTCTTAATAATAAGTTACAAACAATTTTTATTATGAATTTATAGTTTAACAACTTTAAAAATAGTTAGGTATACTGCTAAAACGTTCAGATCTCACTGTATTTTAATTTCCCGTATCATATTTGTCCCTCTTTTTTCATAGTTTATCATTAGCTGCATTTTTTTTGCCGGAATGGTTCGCTCCTCAGACGAGTGTCATACTAAGTTTCCTGAACGGCGGCGGTCCGGCGCGCCCGACAGCGGCCGCCGGCCCGAACGGTTCAATTTCGGCCGGTAAAATGGCCGCCGCGCCGGTGCCGCCTCGACTTTTACGAGTTTAATGTTTCGTGGCGTAGATCCGTGGCGAGATTACGCTATAATATTGAATGAGCTCTCCCACATCGGCCCGCTCTGTGATAATGATTTATATTCGTAATTTGTTCGCTCTAATTCACGTGGGCGGATTAATGAAACGAGTTTGGCTGTTCGCGTTTTTAGTTAATTAATCCTGGTTTATGACGCCTATTTTTTATGAAAAACCGAGACTAAAAATATTATAGTTTTATAATGTTTATTAAATTATTACTCCTGGCATCTTGGCGCTAACGTCGTTCCAATGTTGTTTCTACCTCATTGATATTTAATTCATTAGAATGTCGAAACTGAATGGTATTTTACAACGACTCTAATGTCTGTATATTAAATGTAGATAATATCGTTTAACATTGTCTGTAAAAGGTCGCCTCTTTACGTCGATAGTTAGTCGTTAGATTGTTCCAACTCACGCGCCACGCTCGCTTGCATCAAATGGCTTTATTAACGAAAAATAGCGTCCCGTTCTCGGGCTCCCTCGTAGCAATTATAGCTATAATTAGCGCGAGCGGCGCGGACAGCCCCCGGCGCCCGCGCCGCTCCGCGTACGTACTGCCAGCCATACGCCATATTGTTTCCGCTGCACGTTGCTTAATTAACATTCTGCTTTCATGCTCAGAACACTACTTGCTAATGCAATTTCAGGTGCGTTCGTCGATATAGTCTTTATTTGAATAGATTTGATGATTGTTTGCATGTAAAAGTTTAATAAACTGAGCAATTACCCAATTAATGGTAATTGCTCAGTTAATATAAAATTAACGGTAAGTTAATTTTATACTAAAAGGAGAATGCCCACGGAACTATGGACTCCCGTACCATGCTGCTTCAAAACCGTTCTTGGTTTTTTTATGGACTATACCTTGCCTATTATCATCACTCACAGTAGTCATTTAAAAATTTTCATATCTGGGTTTCAGGGTTATTTAAAAAAGTCGAATGAAACCTAAAAATGCACGTAGTGTTGTAGCAGGTTTTGACGAGATATTAGATTTCTGTATGTATTTGAGGCAGTAGCTAACGTCCACAAAATGTATCTGTTGCTACGGTATTGTATGCTTATATTGTCGACCAGCAGACTTACTCTTTCTAGTTAGTAAGCTGATGATTGGTATTGATTGTACTTTACTTACGATAAGAACTAGAGCGCAAGACCACGAGGGAGTTCAATCACACTGTGTCATTATAATTATAACTATAGGTATTTCAGCAGAGTGGTAGTACGTGAGCCGTTAAATTAGTGTGATCTTGAACAATTGAAAATATTACCACAGTGCGCTTGTCTACACGGCCGCTACAACAACTTTTATATTACCTAATTGATTGATAAACTGATTGTTACACTACTACTGTGACTCTATCATGTGCCCTTTTAAGAAAGTTTGAATTGAGCAACTTCTAAAATATTACTTTAAATCCCCGGTTCAAATATTGCATTCTTTTGCTGAGGATGTGATGTGATTGACGAAAATTATTTTGATAATATTTTGATCTTGACGTATGGCATTTTTTGGACCATCCATTGGTAATTCTCCTTTAACACTGATCAGGTATCGATTAATATTTCTTTTTTTACTGTGCAATGATTTAAAGATTTTATTATATTGTTTAGTATAATCAGGGGCACATTGTTAAAAATAAATACTTATACTTTAAAGTAGGAATATAATATATTATACCTGATAAAAGCAGAGTGAACGAGGGCTCTAAATTTTGTATACAATAAATATTTCCATTAACATTACTCAATTAAACTGTTAAAATACATGTTGTATTTAGGAGTTATTATCGGAATTATTAGTACAAACGGTAAAAAATTCTTAAGGATTACTAATCCTGGATTAGTATTGATCACTGATTGAAGATAAAACCAGCTTAAAAATTGAAAAAGGATGCCACTTGCAATTTCCTTGTACTTCTTTATTACATAAGTCGCTGTTGTTATAGTTGACAGGAAAGTTTGTTTATAAACATTTACAATTTATTGTTTCTTTAAAATGTAAAATTTATAATAGCATAAGCATTTCTTTTTATTACTTTCACCCTTTGTCCGAGCTTACGCTCGGGGATGTAGAATTGTCATCGAGATTTTGATCATTATTAAAACGGTGGTCGTGAACTTGATGCTGATCCTAGTACTTATTTCTCTCGTAATCTTGCTCCCTATCTAAATCCCTCTCGTTCTCATTCTGTCTCTTTTCCATCCTCTCACTCTGGATCTTCTTTTACTCCTGCTAATCATTATCTCCTTCTATCTCTCTTTTACGTCTCCAGGTATGAAAAATAAATAAGTATAGCGAACAAAAAAAAAAAACAGAAATAATGACTCTTAAATTGTCTTATTACAAATATAAATGTATAGATACAGACAAACAATAACTCGTATTTTTTGCCCTGATGATTTCCATGTATATACTAAATTTTATCAAAATCGATTTTGCTATTGTCTAGTTACATATAAAAAAATTTACAGACAAAGCGACTAACAGTATCTAACAGTAAGTGACGCGACAATACGTTCATCGGTATACATTTTTTTATTACAATGCTCTTAATTATTATTGATTTGTAATAAAACAGACAAATATTTTTGTCTGTTTTTCTTTTTAAATATGGAACCATTATAAAATAAAAATGGCAAAACCATACAGATCTGATCAAAATCAGACAGATATCGGAAAACTTACAAGTCGATGGCAAAAACAAAAGTAGCTTATACCGCTGAGGGATGATGTGGCTTTGTACTGATCATTGAACTATTCGAATCTATCTCAGTAATTCCCGAGATTATTACCTTTTACAAACAAACATAATCACAAAGTTTACCTCTACCAAAGTATCGATTAACTAAATAATTATTGATATCGCTTGAATTGAAGATATCGCTTGGAATGGCAGACAACACAACAAATGGATCGTTCAAATCAAAAGCGTTCAACTTACAACAGAAACATCCGAAGTTCGAAACGCTCTGACAACTGATTAGTTCGGCAGGGAGCGGCAGCCGCCAGGTGTTTTGCCTGGCAGACTTCATTTGTAGGTATCTTGGGGTCCCCGGGTAAACGTTCCGATTGAGTTCATTCCTCTCACAAGTTCTTAAAGGGAATGTCTCTAGCCCTCCCGCTCTAAATTGGCATCACTGTGCTGTGTATATTCTGTTGGGTTATCGTCCTTAGCAATCAGGTCTTGCAATCGAGACATAGGTTAATTTACTTAAAAAATTGAGTAATTTAAGAAAAAAGTAGTTAAGACACTTTTGGATTTATCCACAGCTTCTTATTAATCATTTATTTTGAAATGTAAAATGTGTTTTATTGACAATGTGTACCTAAGATATGGTAAATACTTCATTAAAACATAGAATTCACAAAAGTTCATAATAATAAATTATGCTTATTGCAGTTTCAGAGTGTAAAAAAATTCAATACATTTTGTCAGCATAGATGCCTATTTCTTATGAAAATAATAATTATTGTTGTGGTAATAATTTTGAAAATACATATAGAAATCATTCTATTAAACTCATAAGCAAATATGAAGAGGCAAAATGTGTATTATTGCATGTTTTGTAAACTGGAAGTTGTAGAAAAATATGAAAATAATTTTGTAAAAGGCACATTCACCCTTTTTTATAAATGAACAAATTTTCCACTCTTAACGATTTGATGGGATTATCCGTAAGTAAATAATGTAATATCACTATCCGAAGACAAAATTAATATTTCGTTAATATAAAGATTTGGCATCGTTTTAAATGGTTTTGCTTATTACAGAGCAAAGACGGTACACAATGATATTTTTGAGAAAAAGCTTCTAATACGTATTTCAGTAGCTAAAGTTGAAAACGACATTTTTGTTGTTAATAAAATCCTAGATTTCTTAATGTTAGGTTAGGTTAACTGCTGAATTACATAATAAGAAAGTTTGTTATTTAACCACAGAACACTGAATAATATAGTAATAATATTGTCACTGTAGGAATATAATTTTTATAATTACGTTTTTAATGTGCTCAACCTATTAGCTCTTTTTTAGAGTTCCGTAGTTAACAAGGAACCGTAGTTTCGGTATATCCGTCCGTCCGTCCGTCTGTCCGCGGCTTAGCACAGAGACTATTTGTACTAGAAAGCTATAATTTAGCGTATATTAATCACGTCGACAAAGTACTAGAATAAAATGTAAAAAAAATTTTTTTTAGATCACATTCCCCACACGAAGTGGGGATTTTTTTTCTTTCGTTTATCCTATGTTGTGGGGTATCGTTGGGTAGCTCAAACAAAAATATTGCGGATCCATGAAAATCACTATCTCTATTTGCGAACGTTAAGGTTTAAATTGCTAATTTTTGATAGAGTTGTGTCCCACCCTGGCCGAGTGAATATGTGATAAAATCACGGTAGTAGTATATGTAACAAATTTAAAAGGTAAAGTATCATAGCTAAGCAGACTTTATAAATTAAAGTGTAATAGACGACCAACTTATAAAATGTACTTGCAGAAGTGAAAAGCAAAAGTTTCGTATGAACTCCGTTGTAATATACTTGGTAAACTTGTTACTTGTATACGAAACATGTAATAAATATAAATTTATGATTTATGAACTATGTAAAATAATATAATAAATAATACCCTTAACACCCGTCCTATGTGGGTCCGTTTTTAGACGTTAAACCGTGAACTCTATTGAAGGTTCATAGTGTCGAACAAAAAGCCCCATTCTAAGTTCGCATATTGTGACGGGAACTACGGAACCCTAACACTGCGCCCGGCCCGACACGCACTTGGCTGGTTTTTTGTAAAGCCGAACACGTTCAATAATCGACTTATATGAAATCTGAACTGCGAAATACTTTGTTGCTCGTGTTTAACGCAACAAAATCCCTGATCTCTCCCTGCTTGTACGGCATGAAGACTCGTCGCTAGATTTTATACGGAACGTGTCAATGCGATCCGTCGACCGATCGGTCGACCGGTCGGTTCACGGCAGCTGGGACTTACGTTTCCAAACAAGTCGAGCGCGAAACGGATTCTGTAGCACGGAACGTGGGAAACGAATAACTATTTACCGAAGCGCCGGCACATAGAAAGCGAGCTGACGCCGCGGTGTTTGGGCAAAAAATAAATACTACGACCGCAGAAGGTTAGGCGCGTGTTTTTCTTTGAAACATGCGAACGACGTTTTATGGGTAATGTAAACGCTCGAAATTGATGTTTATGTAAATGGACGAAGGAGTGAGCCCGACGCGGGGCTCTCGATCGAGAACAAGAGGAGTAAACGAGTAAATAAGGAGAAAAAAAAAAGTCTAAAATTGGTGAGCATTCGATTTGTCAGCGAACGGACGGACGAATTATTTTCTTTAGTCGCGCCGAAATATAAGAGCGAGAGCTTTATATGGACGGGGATTTTTTTTTGTTCTTTTTTTTTTGTGCTGTTTTGCTTTTCTTTGTGCCCTCGTTGCTTACTAATGGATTCTGTTGGGTTCGACTCGGGATAATAACTTGGAAGTTTTTTTTTTCTCGACCATGTGTCGGGTTTCGACTTTTTTGCCGCCGGAAACGCGAGAATGCTGTCGACTCGTCGGGATATTACATAATAGGGCGTAAAAAAAAAACGTCTCGGTCCGTACGAAACGGATTTTCGTTTGTTACGCCGGTCGTGATATTTTGTTTAATGATTATTATTTTATCGAAATCGGCACTTTTGTTTCTTTGCAGTAGCAGGTCAATTTCGGTTATTAAACTCGATCGAAATCGATCAATGACAACGGCCAGGAGCCAACGCAGCCCATGCGTCGTTAGTAATTCGAGCCTGTGCTAATACCATAAATTGTGACAACGGCCGGAATTGTCCTTCGGCACGTCGGTATCGCGGGCCCTTCGGGGTGTGCTCCCGCCCCCCATCTCCCCTGCGCCTTTAGCCACGGCCCTTCGAGGCTGCCGCCGAGTCGAGTGTAGAATCGATATTCAATCTCTGACGTTTTACACGCCCGCCGCCTTCGAACTTTGCGAGACAACGTTCGCGATATTATTTTCGTAGCATGAGAATTATGAACTCTCATAAGATCTACGATATTCCCCGGATCGCTGTAAACGCCTTTTCGTAGGATGGATCTACGATCTCGACGACTGCGCGCGGTCAGCGCACGCCGCGTCGGGCGGCTAATGTAAATAAAGTTATCTGAGGTCGCGTGTTATTTTCGTTCGAGTTTTACGTCTGTGATTTAGTGCCGGCGTTCGCTTTCATCCGGCCCGCTTCGAGTGCGTAATTAACGCTCAAAGTTTGTCTAATTAGGGAATTCGAGGGAGCGGCCGCCGGCGGAGGTTAATTATGGAGCCGGCCCGCGGCGCTCGTCCTCCCGCCTTGTAATTGAAAGCCGGTCGGCGCGGGCCGGGGGGCGTGTATCGCGTTATTAGGTGTGCATACATAATTTGTCTTTTAAAGTTGACAAGCGGCCGAGTAAAATTTAAATTTATTCCGGTGCGACGGCGGCGCGGCTGCCGGGAGCGCGGCGCGGGGCGGCGGGGACGCCACCCCGTATCGACCGGGCCCGGGGCTGGGGTGCGGCACGCGCGCGCCCGTGTGTGCGGGGCGCGGGGGCGGTACGCGGGCCAGGGCACCGCTGCGACTTGCCACTTTCGGGCGTGTTATGCTCCCCTGGTATTAGTGAGCTCGCAGGGATTCTCGGCTCGTTCGTCGGCACGCCACAAAGCCCACGCCACCGCTATCGTCTCGACGTGCTCGCTGCGGACGTAGGGTTGTCGCTAAGTTGTTACGTAATTGTGTAATGATGTTTATTTCGGTTGCCGGTTCTCATCCTTTTAAAAACAATCGTATCGTTTAAAGATGTTGTCATGTTTAATAGATCTATACAACTAGGATCGAGTATGAATAAAATAACAGTTCTTGTTACTTGCAATCATTTTTGATATTTGCGACAAATATTAATCGCTGTAGAGCATAATGTGGGCAACAACCAGTCCGCTGTAAGATTTGATAAAATTTCATGTCTGATATCTATCGACAAAAATTATGAACACTACTTTAAAACTCTACCTTTTGAATGCGGCCCGCATACGTATTTTGCACACTAAAATTTGACCCACAATATGTCAAAGGTTGATCATACCTGCTGTAGAGATAGCTATATATATATATATATATATATATATATATATATATATAAGAAGTCAATAGATTTCGATAGTTTTTCAATAGACGATGTGTATCAAATCATGTCGACGCATATCTTATCGAAACTCATTAAGCCTATAGTCGAACATTTGGCGTGGGCGTCCCTGCGGCGCGGCGCGGGGGGCGGTCGTGCACGCCGCTCGAAGTTACGCGCGGGCAAATCAGAGCGTATCAATATCACATGCGCGTGAAACGGTCGTTTGTCGCGAAAACTTCAAACATTGTCTTACGATCGATTTTGCGCGGCGCACCTTATCCAACGTTCACGAACGTACCGGATGCGGGAAGAGCGGAGGATGTTCAGTAGGCCACCATCAAGAGATTAGTCAACTCGGCGCCCACGCAACGCCCGCCGCCTATTCCCGGCTCGCGGACGTTTTTAAAGCGATAACGCGGACGGCCCGCGCGGGCGGCCGCGTTTATTTCGAGCCGGCCGCCGCGCGACGACTGATCGCCGTCAGATCCGCTCCGGCGGTAAGAATACGCCTCCCCGAAATTGTTTTTCTCTTTGGCGGTGTCTAAAATCGTTTTTTGGCGATGCTGAACAGAACTAATCGATGTTTCTACGTGTATACTTCATACACAATATTTTTGACGTTATATTTCTTTTGGGGTGTTATGGAAAAATTATGAGAGTGAATTTTTATCGGGGTGACACGAAAACTCTACAGTATGAAGTTCCCGCAAGCGGTTTAGCGAGCAACTCCAGACTAAGTACCAACAAGGTTTGCCACTAGGTGCGATGAAATAAACGAATGTAATAATTTAAAATCAAAATAAGAATATAATGAGACTTTTATTAAAAGTTGCCGCTTGAAAGAATTGATCTATGTGTTATTATACATGCTATTCTGTGTATACGTCACTGCTTAAGACTAAGATGCGTAGACCGCTCTTTGAATCTGGTTTTAAAAAACCATAACAGATAATGATAAAAACGCAATAATCACATCACAATACTGCAAATCGCAAATATTAATGTTGAGACAGCTTTTACAATATTCTTACTATGCGAAAAACGCATTATCGACGTCCCATGTCATCGCTGCAGCGTTTAGTTCAACGAAGGCAGCTGAAAGAAGCTTCATCGCCGTCGTCATGATGGACCGGCATTGCATGCCGCCGGATGGCGTTGGATGGCACCTGCAAGCCGCCGCTTGCTATAATCGCTCTGCGAGCTGCACCACGGCTAACGCTGTTAAATATTGAATTTCATTAAAAGATTGACTTCGGGATTAGGGCTTCCATATTCCAATATAGTGTAGTGATCGTCTAGTGTGTGATCCGATACCTTTTCAATGCACTGTTAGACACCCTTTAAAAGTACGGAGAAAATGTGTGAATTATATTACGTATTTTGTTTGAAACATGTATTTTTTTTTGACGAATAAAATTTGTTCGTTAGGTTCCTGATACGTACAAGATATTTATGTTGTAATGTTATGAGGTAAAAGGGTACGGCTTTGAGTATCATAGCCTTTACAAATATAATAATGAAAAAAAAAATGATAAAAATAGAAACAGCCCTTAAAAATCGATACATCTAGATTCACTAAATACATATTACATTGGAAAGCATTGTACATTAAAAAGTTACCAATAGTATGATTAAATAAGCAAATATAATTTTATATATCTTTTTTGTAGATGCGTAGTTCTAAGAGGAGACTCTATTATTATATAGTTTCTGTCGAATTTTGTTATAATTTTTTTTGAATCAGAAATTTATAAGTTTGAAAATAATTCAGTAATTGCAAAAAAAAAATAGATAATGAGACAATCAAAGTCAAATATAATTAAACTTAACAGGAAAAAGTATAAAAATAACTAAATAACATGTCTGTTTAGCGAGAAACTGGGACACATTTATTTTATAGATTCTTTTTGCCAAGTCAGTATTCTCCTAGTTCTAAGAATATATTTTTTAATGATAAAATAAATACTTAAACCATTTCAAAGACGTATCTTTTTAATTAATATTTAAACAGTACTTCCCGGCGAGGCTTCGACGTTTAAGTCCACGGCCGGCGCCGCGCCGAGAGCGTCCACGTAGACTCGTGACCGCGCGGTCCGCGGTGACCTTACGAATAGTCACAGAGTGGAGTCGTCCTTCCCTTTGAAGTCTCGTTTTTTTCTGAGCTGCCGCGCCGCACTGCGAACGTTCATTTCGCCCTTAGTTTATTTAACAAAGCCGAGAGAGGTAGAGAGTGACTGACACGAGATGAGGAGGAGCGCGCGGGCCGCTCCGAGCCGGTTCGGGTACGCCCGCGCCGGCGTCGCGAAATCTCGGATTACCGGCCGGCCGGCGCGAACGGCACCTATGCCGGATTACGTTCCGTCACGTCGCGTGACGGGTTTTTTGTTCGGTCAAAATAAACGGGTCCACGCTGCAACCCGATCGCTGTCGGTGTAGGCGCAAGCGGCCGATGTAACGATATGATTATGGAGAAAGATTAAAAATCAAACATTACCATGCGGGGCTCGGATAAGATTTTGTTTTATTAAGAATAGATGGACGCGATTAGGTATACAAAAAATACCACATGTGTATATAGATGAAATTTGTAATATAGGTGCATTATATAAGCCGCTACTTAGTTTGGCAGTTAAATAACAAAAGTAAATATTTCAGGGAGGAGGGCACTCCATACATGTAACGGAAACTGAAAAAAAAATTTTTCAGCAAATGTCAAGGTGCTATTTCGAGAGTTCTTTTAAAAACACTAAGGTTTCTAAGCATTTTTGTATTAAATGAAAATTTTTGGAAATAGTATAAATTGTACTTCCCTTTTTTATTTTTAAACATTATATTCAAAAAATATGAAAAAATGATCGGATATACCATTTTCGAGTTATTCCCGAAAACCTGTGCTTCTCAACAAAAGGTTGTGAGTACCATGAAAATACGCTTTTTTGGTGGTACACTTTAGCTTACACTAGTTTAGTAGTAATAGTCGACATACCTAATTGTTTCTCTAGTTATAAGCGACTAAAGAGCCTATTCTGTGAGGGAAATATGGAAAAAATGTATCAATGTAGTTTTTTCATCTGTAGTGTATTTTTTTATTGTAGTAACGGTTTTGGAATCCTACAGTGAGTATGGGCTCACGTGATCTTAGTCGGTTTTTCTTTATTGTTATTACTCTAATTACTTTTGTCTTAACATTATCAAATACTATAAAAATGTCAGAGTCTTACCTGAAAAACTATTGCTTTCTTATGTTTACGAAATATAATTAAACTAAATAAATATTTGGCGGTTTTTACTTGATTAGAATATTTCCTTTTTACTGAGCTTTAAAGAAGTTTCACCAAAAACAAAGAACAGTTTCGTCTTTTGTTTTGATCTGTCACGTATCCTGTAGGTACTGTAAGCAAATTCAACTACAAATTTAATGCACATACCTAAGCTCCGAACAATACCATCGGTGAACAACCACAACGCGTCTGATGCCGAAGCACGTGTATTTGAATATAATGCAATAGCAGAAGTGTACCTACTGCGTACGAATGTCGACACGCGGCCACAAAAAGATGTTGTTCATTCGAAGCACCCGGCCGGCGCATGCGCGCGGTTTGTGCGCGAACCGGTTCCCCTGCATTGTGCGCCGCTGTCTGATGTACCGATTGACGGCGTAACGCGTTAGAAACTTCGGCATCGACTGCTCCTCGATCGGACGGACTGTAGGTGCATGATATTGATGATACTCTAATAAAAATATGACAGAGGGCGCGATTTCCGAAAGGCTACGTACACATACACAGTTAGTGACTGGACACATAATACGTTTTTTTAGAAGTTGAATTTCAACTATTTGTAATTTTTGAGGATTCACAGTTCATCCGGTTGTCGGACGGTTAGACGCGGGCGCGTTGCGCTCAATGCAAGGCACCGGGTCAGAATCTTGACCACGGACTATTAGACCAATGAATTTTTAAATCGTCATATAAAATCAGTAAACCTCTCGTTTTGTGCCTCGCAGCATCTGTGTTTGCATCGGGCCTTCGGTGCCGAATGAGGCATCGCATCGCCGACGACGGTCGTAAGGGTCCCGAATCGCAAACAGCGCCAAGTCCCGACTTGTAAGTCTGTCACAAATCTTCAGAAATAATACCTATCTCGAATTCGATAAAGACGAACAAAACGAACGATCACGACGTTTCAATTGACCTCTATAACACGAGGGAACACTAAAAAACATGTACGAAGTCGTAAAAACTCAATTCGATTCTTGTACGGGCGGTAAAAGCTCTCATAAGCCGCAATAAAATAAACGCCGTCCGCGAGCACCGAGACGTAATTAACGGCGGTGTGTCGGACCGCGTTTTTTTTTTCTTCTCGTCCGTAGCCGCGGGCCGCGGCGGGCGATAGAACCGGCTCTGCCTCGGCGAATTTATGGTTTGAACGCTTAATTACCGCCGAATATTGTTTTGCTTTTACACCGATCCTTTCTAATTTGTCGCTAACAGCGCACCGGCAGTTTCGTGTCGCATTCTATTCCGTTCGGAAACAACGATGACGCTAGTAAAAATATTTGCTTCCTTTCGGCCTTTTTGAATTACAAATTAGGTATTAAAATTTTCCAGTATTTATATGGTACACGAAAAATGAAGACAAAATACGTCGATCGATTTATGTATTATTTTCCGTTTTCCATAGAAACTCTCGTAATCTGTAATATATTGTAATGCGTAATGGATCTATTAATATATTTCTAATTGAAAATGACCGTTATCCAATACAATAGTGACATATTTTATATTACCCATTGTATTAAGTGAATTGAAATTTGAACAAAAAAGCGTATTGAATTTTTTTTTGCTAGGAATCTCGACTTTTCTCAGAAAATAATGAGTCATGTGAAAGTGATCTTTTGTAACCCGACTCTCCATGTTATTGATTTTAATTTGCCAGTTGCCGTTACTTGTTTTAACTATTTTTCTAACAAAAAAAATAATATGAAAAAAAAATTTGGTTGCCTGTAAAGTCGGTATACGGGCGAAAGTTTTACGTGACAACGACTTTGAATGGTAAAATCATTTTAATGTGAATATTCATTCGTATAGTAGGAAGAAGGATGAAATAATAGTAACAATTTAAAACATTTATTTATACAAAGAATTATATTTAAAACATTAATTTATACAAAGAATCTCGCACTGAATTTCATAACAAAATTTTATTTTTACCTTTACACATACATACGTATTTATATACAAATATACATACAATAACTTGCAATACATTTGCAAGCTATGCACTAATTCTCTAGTGCGCGCGGCAGACCGATCATAGTTGAGTGGGAGAGAGACGCAAGGCATTCGGCGGGCCTCTCTCGTTCGGTGACTCATCGTTACGTTACCGAGCGTTACACTTTTCATAAGTGACTCCCAGCCGCAACCTAATTTAAGACGTTGTCACGTCAATAGTTCTTTAAACGATTAACATTTTACGTAGATAAGTAGATTTCTACCAAATTTTGCTACTGAAATTAGTCTATACGAACGCTTCAAAATGCCATATTTTTGTAATTAATCCTAAGTTTCATTTCAAGCGAAAAAACTGTTTTGTCGCATACGACCTTTAAAAATAAACAGACGCGCGCCTGTGTTAGTATGCAGTACCGCGGCACGCGCGGGTTGCGGGGCGTTACGTTGCACGTTAAATTAATAATTTGTCACTGCGTCAACATAATATAATTAAGCGATCAAAGTATGTAGCTTAACTGAAAGTATTTTCCATCATTATTATATGAAATTGGCGGTACATCTATACGACCATTATCGGCTGTAAGTACTTATAATTGGAAATGGTCCAACCTTGTATTTTTACATCGTATGAACCATGTCTACAATAATGATTGCCATGTATAGTCTCTAAAATAACTCTTTTTTTTCAGTACTTTATACTTATGTATTATATGTGTAGTATATCATTAACACCTAGGCTGTATTTCAAACAGTGTAGATGTTAAAAGTGAAAAGAAAGCCATTCTATTTAATATAGTACAATTATCCATATTGCATTCACAAGCATGATTTAAAACCTTCTAACAAAATCATTTCAATGAATTTATGATACAACAAGTAAACTTGTCTTCATCATAAATGAACATTATAAAATTTTGCAAAACTGTCCGACGTAAGCGATCATACAGCAGTTATTATTGTTCCTGTTGGCACGAAATAAATATACCGAGAAGATGCGCTCCTGCAGGTACTCGATCTTAATTACCTGCTCTCGGCCCTGCGATAAGGGTAGGCGATTCCGACGTTTGTAGAATTGTAGTTTTACGTGTTTTTTCTAATAAAATACTAATGTACGTTATTAGAAGATAAAAAAAAAACTAGATGTGTAGTGGGACACCGGTCAGAACGAAGTTCCTTTCACTATATATTGTGTTAGATCAAATAACAGGAACAATGAAATATATTGATAACTTTTGAGAGTAATTAAACGAGATATATAAAATAATATCTTAAGAAAAATATTCATTTACTTATAATTGAATATAATAAATATAAAATACTGAATTTTAAGTTATGTAATAAAATACTAAACTGCTAGCGCATCAAGGCACCATTTTTTTTTTAATGTAAACTGTTAAGTACGTCTAGCTACACAATTATGTTAATTTTTGAAATCGATAATAGATGTCACTTTATATGTATAATTAAAGACTTTAAGTCGAAAAACTCCGTCTCCAGAGCCGACCAAAAATCGAAAAATAAAAAAAAATACGTTGATTACATTCTTATTTATT
>BGZK01001924.1:0-94003 GCA_005406025.1 Eumeta japonica | reverse complement strand
CCGGCGGATTTTAAAAGACACATTACTGAAACTGCCTCGGCCGTCGACAAAAGCAGCTTCGTGCTCACTCTTCGTACGTTTTAATGTTATTAAGGTTTTTATTTATATGGCGATGTGGCACAACACCGAGCTTGTGATTAATTAACTATGGTGTTAAACTAACAAACATAGATAACGTTTCATAACTACGATACTATCGCTGTTTGAGCTTTCCATTGCTGCATTTGTTCGCTTAGTTTTATTTGCTAAAGTTTAATACGATTTAAAGGTTCTAACGAAAGGCCATCGACGAAAAAAACATCCCATAAAACTATCTTGACAAAGAAGTAGACTAAGTAGTAAACTAGAAAGTTCTTCTATTTTGTTAATTTACACTTTCATTGATACGTCTTTCTTATTTTATTGTTTAAGTAATTCACGTCTATCTTTCAGCTGATTCGTATAATCATTATTGTTTTTTGGAGTATACTTGATATGGCAAATTTACTCTTCGATTATTATTATTATAAACTGACGCCTATTCTATAAGGGTAGGCAGAGACTATAAATTTTCACGTGTTACGATCTCTGCAGATCTCTATTGTTTCACTGACATCCATCATTTTCATGTAAGCTCGCTGACTTCAGGTGCTTAAAATTCAGCCCTATTTTAATGTCATCAATATGGTCTGCATATGATTTTTTTAGGGCAACCCTTGTCGATCTTTCCATCACACACATTCATTCTATAGATTTTTTTTGTCTACTTTCATTCATCCTTTCCAGGTGTCCAAACCACCGCAACATACCTCTTTCTACTCTACTAACTACATCTTCCTTCAAACCACACCGCTCTCTTACACCACTGTTCCTGCATCTATCTTTCCGAGACACTCCGCACATACTACGCAGAGATCGCATCTCCACCGCATTGATTCTACTTTAATTTTTCTTCTGCCATACCCAGTTTCACTACCTTGTATATGCGTAGGGATCAGGACACCACTATTGATAGCACGCGCTCGCCGTGAAACACTTTTACTATCCATAATAGCAAACAAGGCCCCATTCACTTTATTTCCCGCATTCACTCTCTATATCTTTATTATGTTTTCCATACTAGTATAACGTTTACATATTGATAAAACTATAATACAAAGTTATTTTATACTTTTTGATTCAATAAAGTATTTAATTTTTTGTCAGTAAATGTTATTAATATTATTCGTTTTTTTCTCTCGACGTAAAATTAAACAAGGAAATAATTCACCCCGCCTATACAACTTAAGACCCCACACACAGGACGTCGCGGACGTCAGCCGTGCGGGATTAGGACGGCCGAGGGCCGAGGGCGCCAGGTGGGCGCGGAATTACGACACAACTCCTGAGAGCGGGTGGAAAACCGATGCTTAA
Source organism: Eumeta japonica (assembly GCA_005406025.1). Classification (NCBI taxonomy): domain Eukaryota; kingdom Metazoa; phylum Arthropoda; class Insecta; order Lepidoptera; family Psychidae; genus Eumeta; species Eumeta japonica. The sequence goes on along the minus strand of BGZK01001924.1, from coordinate 92,611 downwards.
GGCGCTCGGCGAGTTGTTTAATTCCGTTACCCGCGCAGTACGAGGGGGGACGCGGCTGAGGCGGTGTTTTCCTCCAGAAAAAGGTGTCAACAACAACTTTCGGAAGAGTTACAGATCGGTTCCCTCGCTTTTTCAACTTAGTTTTACCTGATACCGATCTTTTACTGAATCCGTTTTACTTAAATCTAACAGTACTGATCTTTTACTTAAATCTAACAGTACACAACCACGCTCGTGTACTTACGGCACAACACACGATTATGGTCAACTACTAAAATAATTCTCATTTATGTTAAGTTTATATTTTCTATTAATTGAAAAAATAACAGACTACACACAACTAATGCATAACTAACGGTGAACTGTACCATTTACGAAATCATTAAATATAAATTCAAAACTAATGAATAATCCAAAATCTCATTGTTGCAAATGTCTACACAACTTAATTTGGTGATCCTTTCTCTTATTTGCCGGTTTATTGCGTTTTTACCTTTTACGATTTCGACAAAAATGTCTGGTACAACTCGCTCTTATTACTTAAAATGAGCTCATTAGGCAAAGCAAACAAAATACAGTAGCATTATTGGTGTACATTGCTCTTTTGAACGATTATGAAATGACAGAAAGTTGCCTATTCTTTGATTTTATTGTTTATTGTGGCTGATATGCTAGAAACAATAAAATAATAGCGCCGGAAACGCGACTGAAATAAAACTTCTTAATAATATGTATATACATATATATCGTATATACATGTGGTACCTTAACTGGTCATACATATCGTAGATCTACAACGTGTGCATGCGCGACATCAACTTTTTCTATCACTTCGTATCGTTGTGTACACGGCCTTCTATTTTAATCGACTTCTTCGGCATCTGAATCTATAGCTCTCTTACTCAATCACTCTACGTTACATATTTCTTTTTTCTCATGTAAAGAAATGTTTCTAAACGTGACGCATCTTCGAACTTTCACTGGCATATCTCATCCAATTATCGACTATTGAGTCGCCATCCAAGAAGTTTCAATTCTGAAAATAAGCGAGTTCTCATTCATACAAGAAACGTGTAATTTTTTTGTTGTCCTATTGTAAAAAGAGTAACATAAAGCAACTAAAACCAAAAACCAAAAACCAGTCCAATGAGAATCGAATTCTCGTAATATAGTTTACGGTAAATAATGTATTTATTACCTGGTGGCGCGGGGTATGTATTACAAAATCCACTAAATTTACCATTTAGATCTTAAATTCAGATCTCCATCGCCTGCTCTAACTGTCATAATAAAAGTTTTTTGTGTGTAAAATTAAAGAATGTAGGCGTCACCAATAAACACCGTTGTGTATAAAAATATTTTTGTATTAGTACTCAACATCTGTACTATATTGAACTAATTTTGATGTTTAAAGCTCTACTATGCTATTGCTAATTAAAAATTCGCAGCCTTTCGTTTTTTGATTCATCTTTCACAACATCAAATTTTTATTTTCATCGCAAAATTACATCTTAATAAGTACCATATTGGAAATTAAAATATTAATGGTTTTGTATATTTAGATTTATTAACTTTACAGACGTATTCAAATGAAGTTTTTAACTTCCCGCTAAGAAAATTGAAAATTTTCTAAAATTTTCGGGAAGTTATTGGTTTCACCCCATTTTGCAAAAATCGAGTTCTCATCAGATCTCGACGTTCTGAGGGTCTAGGAAGTTTCCCTGATCATCCCTGAGATGATGTCCATATGTCTGTGTGGATGATGTGTGTGTTTTTGTGTGTGTGTGTGTGTGTGTGTGTGCGCGTATGTGTGGATGTATGTAAACCTCTTATAACTTTTAAACGGCTTGACCGAGTCGAACCTACTAAACGGCGTTCCAAAGAGTTTCACCAAATTTAGATTTTCTGAAAGTTTGGGTCGATTTGGACCGGTAGATTTTGAGAAATTTCCAAAAAACTAAAAAAAAAATTTTTACTAGTGTTTTTCTCAAAATAACTTTTAAAATGACTTCACCGATCAATTCCAAAATCTAATCAGTTATTAACCTATTAAAAATACGTCGATTGATGCAAACCAGGTCAAAATCAGTTGATTCGTTTGCGAGAAATCGTTGTCGAAAGAAATCGAAACAAACCGTTTTTTTACTCAAAAAATATTTTCGAGTATTTTGAACTCAAAAATAACGGGAAGTTTCAGGGTTTTTCACTACATTAAAATACCTAAGTGTATTTTTGTTAATCCCATACAGGAAACTAGAGATTAATTAGGGATATTAGTGCTTATCGATTACTATCAAATTATTGAAAGTACGACAGTTAATACATCCCGTGTAGATAATAAATTTATTTGCGTACTAAGCGTATTTATCTTGCAACATTATTATAAGACATCCGGTTCAAATATAAAACACGCGTCAATCCTTAAATACGTCCATTGATATAATTGAAATCCCCTTTATCTGAAATTTTATGGAATTAACGAATTAATCCTATGTATACAATCTGTGATTGCTGTTTAAGCTGCGCACGACAGTCAAGCGAGACCATAAAATAGTGAAAAAGTTCCGCACCTAACGTCCTCGCAAAGCTCAAAAATATGAATTGACTACAAAATTCAGACTTAAATTAAAGAAAAACATTCTTTCTGTGCCTCAACGAATATGTTAAGCGGTTGCTCAAGGATGTTGTTAAGGTATTGACAATGGTATTTAGCAGACCCTAATCAACGGATGGGCCGACGGAAAAGCTTAAATTTCAATCTGAAATTAAGAGGATGTGAAATAGCGTACGTCCAACAGTGGGCTAGTTGAAACCTGACACAAAAAAGGGTCCTCACCTTAACAAAAGGCTCCACGCTAGCCCAGTGCGTGTTGAGCGCCAGTAATAACCGTTGTCACCATACCCGAGCTTACGTGCGACACCGACGACCGGTTGAGTTTCCTCTGAGGCGAAAAGTGCGTGGTCTAATATTATCAAAAACTTTAAATTCAATTTCATTAAGTTGATAGATTTTCCTTAGGATTTTAACTCCAATGCCTTTCAAACCGAAGATAACATCCTGCTTGCCTCAAATACTACGGCCTTACATCTTTCACTTTGAGAAAACTCGTTCTGAACGATAGAGACTACACAAATATTAATAAACTTTAAACGTATTTTAAGAACCTAAAAAATGCCGTATTTAGGCAGTCGACAGCTCTGACCGAACTATTTGCAGGGAATTCATTCTCAGCAATCGCAACAAAGGGACACTCCACTGCGCCCATACTTTCATCCCGAAACTGCGGGTCCCCGCTAAATTAATGACCCTTAAGGGAGAGGGCAGCTGGCCGTGTAAATTATGTACGGAGCCCTTAGTGAAATAATTATATTTGGGTACAACAGTTTAACCCCAATTAACCTGAGGTTCACAGCGAAAGTTTTATGCGAGGGATTGTGGTACGTCGACGATTTAACGTGCAGTAATGCGCGGCGGCTCTGAAAGTTTGCGCGCTATTTTACAGGATTTTATTAATTTAAAGCCGAAACAGAGCTACATGACGGGTCGAGTTGTGTTGCACACCGGCCGGTTTGGCGAACTCTGTCAAACAACGCAACGTTGTTCGAGTAGCCGTCCTATTTGCGGTCGAAATCACGTTAAATCTTGAAGGTAAATATTCAGTCATTTGGGACTACCAATAGAAGTGAAAACTTGAAACTATGAAATAACAGCAGTTTTTTTTTTTGGGATACATGACTGTAATATTAAATATTAAAAATATCGTAATCTATAAATTAAAGTCATCGACATTAGTGTGGTTTTGACATCTATCGGTACGGTATCCGACCATTAATAATATACATTTCTGTGAGGTTATTCTTTAAATATGACGGGCTACATAAACCCAGTATATTTGAAGTAAAAATCAATGTGCGCATATAAGTTTAAATTGTTAAATTTAAGCATTTTAATTAAAAAAACCGAACGAGTGCGAATCGAAATCGCCCACCGAGTGTTCCGTACAAATTTGCAGGTACATATTATAAATAGTTTAAGAATCGAGTCTCACAGTTTTTTCCAAGCTTTTTTTTTTGTATTTTTTTGTGATTTAATTAAAAATATACGGCTTTCAGTTTTTTTTCTGTACAAATTAGTAATAGTTTAAAAATTCTACAAAAAGATTTGGTTACTACCCATACAATTATGACCGCGCATACCGTTGCTTAACCTCGATGATTGATTACGTACTTTAAAAAATAAAGACAATTTTTTAAGATTTAATTGCAAATAAATGATTTTCAGATTTTTTTCCTATACTTGTAGTATAAGGCAGTATTACTTGTCAAATCTCATAGTTCTAGGTCAACGAAAAATACTTTATAAATTTTGATTCCCTTGAAAGTGTCTAATTATACGTTTTTTCGGTATAAACTGCCCTATCTTTTTTTCACGTTAATTTGGAAGTTTGATATTTTCACAACCTCGAGGGATTGTAGACTTGAGTGTAAGGCTTTAATTTTGAAGTAGATACCTCCACGCGTTCCCGAGATAAAGGGTCTTGACTAACATACGGACGGACAACAAAGTGATCCTACAAGGCTTCCGTTTTAGAGGTGTTCAAGCACGGAACCCTAAAAACTACAATTATTAGTGCATTTAAAAATATATTTTTCACGTATTCAAAAAAGTACATGTACTTTTCCCGAGTATTATTAATTTATACGTACTGTTAATACTAGCACATTAATGACAGGAACTCTATTAGATTTTACTCACACAAAAGTCACGTATAAAAAAGTTTTAATACGCCGTCATTACCACGAAAACGCGCATAAAATATTTTCCCCATAAACTGCATTAGCATGTCGGAGACACGGTGATGCGGTTACACGAACTCACAAAGATTTCACCAATCTGAAAATTGCCTGGCCGTGCTTATAGTAGTTTTCACTTCGAAAATAATTAGTCGCACAAACACGGAATCAAACGCGTTACTCTCGCGATGTGTCTCCACATTTTCTACAGCACATGACCGAGGCACCGTAAAACTGAGTGCGTCGAGTTTTTTTAAAAAAACAGCGAACACGCATTGTACAATCGTTACAAGATTCATTTTGAGTTCTCTTCGTCTCCCCCTGTATATCAACTGTATGTCACACAACTGATTTATTTTGGAGGGCGTGAAAGCTATCAAGCGTCGAGCTGTATATTTTCAATCTCATATGTCTTCATTGTACAATTTCTACGATATTAGTTTTAACTTAAGACAATTTTAAAATACTCGCTTGATGTATCTCAGATCAGCTAAACCTGGGGCTGTAGCCCAGTAATGTATCACTGCATTGGTAAAAATGGTTTCTTATAAAAAGCTTTCAACCCGCACAGGGCCAAAGTGGTAAGCTCACTAAACGTGCCACCCTATTCGAATATAAAAATATCATCTAATTATACGCCTCTGATAGGTTATTTTAAATCTAGGTTATTTTTTGTCTAAACTAAAATTTAGTATTCAAAACGTAGATACTATTCAAATGTAAATCAATAAAACACAATGAAGAGAATATCACTTTTTATATCTTATTATTGTTATAAGGGTATGCGCAAAGAGGTATTAAGAGTTTTGTATCGGAATATGTAAATAAAATACCGCTCTTTTTTAATAATCTGAATAGTTATATTTAACATTATCTTTCATGAAATGTTGTAGTTTTAATAACAAATTAATTTCAATTCACTCAACTTTTCAATTGAGTCGTCAATTTCACGCTTAAGGCATTATTATAAAGCTTTTTAAAATACAGCTTTTTGTAGAAGACTTTTTTGTAACTGACTATTTACTGACTATTTAATTTAAAACATATAAATGTATTAACAAACGACATAATTTAAAAACAAAGAATAGTTTTATTTTATTGAGTACTTTCACTGAAATACGCCAATTTCCTAAAGGACAACAAGCAATTATTCCAGCGATATCGTAGGGCCCTGTAATACTACAAGATCAGTAAAAAGGCTTTGTCTTACAGCTTTAACTTGGGACGGGCGCGGCGTTTTACATTTTAATGCTTAATCTGTACTCAGAGTTTTAATGATAAGAAGGATAATGTTAGGCAAAGAACTGCGTTTAAAAGGCATTACGAGCGCTTCCTTTTTTTTTTAGAAGCGGAGTCCTTCAACGCCGCCGGCCTTGTTTCCAAACTCTTTTTTTTAATGACGTTAATAAGAATTTATGATTTTTTCGCGGCCCGACGACGGCAGACGTGCGGCGTCACGCGCGGCCGTCACGCGCCTTCTTTGAAACTCGCCGAGCGGGTCGTGCATGTTTGATAAATACGTGAGGTGTAATTCCCTCTCTCCGTTCTAGAAATCGTATTTTCTCTTGTCCTGTAGAAAAAATGAACGTCTGGGTCCCGTCTTGAATTCTACAAAGTGACAGCAGGCACGTTTCGCTCTCTGTAGATACTTAATCTTGTGCTGTGGTAGAGCCATACCGTGGCCAACTTATCTGCAGCACAAAAATGGGCCGGTTCGACGGTGAAACACCACGCTCTCGCGTAATACGGACATGAAATAGCAGATTTCACTGTTTCGTTTCTTCCAGTTAGTGAGAGTTTCGGTGACCCACTCTTCCTGTCTATCAGCCTGATCCTTCTCCATTGGTTCTCCTATATCTTCCAAAGAGGCCGGCAACGCACTGATGACTACTGTGAGTTTGCGAGTGTCCATGGATGACAGCGGCAGTGTACTTTCCGACTGCTCGCCTGCTCGCTTTTCTCTCTAATATGCTATAAAAAAAGTTACAGTAATAAAGTTAATATATTGTACAATAAATAATACTTATCCATGTTTCCACGTTTTATCGCTCCATACTACACAGACACACAATCTTTTTTAAGCGCATCACATTACATCGAAGGACTTGAACTTTAACTCTCCGAGTAGTCGAGTACAGATTGAAAACCCTTAAAAATCACTGACATCGCATCGATCATAAAGTCTGAGTGCGACAGCCTAACATGTTTTTTTCAAAGTGAGTGGAGAGAATTTTAATTTTATATCAGTTATAAACTTGTTGTCAATTCGCCCGTAGTCAGAAATCATATTGCTTTGTCATTCGTAAGCAATGCATTGACTGCTATTTCGCCACCATTTTAATTATAAAGTACAACTTTGTCATTATATTGATTTATTGCCACGTTGAGACACACTTAAAAAAAATAATTCATGCTTCATTCGCAGTAAAAACTGTCCAGAGTGGCCACTAAAGTAGACCTACTTCCAAATGTCGAGCATCACCGATATGTTTTCAACATGCTTGCTACTCTCAATTTTTTCCACAGTACTTTGTAATGGATATTAAAGTTTTGCTTTTAGAGGTTGCTGTGAGTGCAACTCCTGAATTACCTAGATAAATTGCGCTAATTGTGACGAGTGATAAGTTCCTGAATTTGTGCTATCGCAGCTATACCATAGAAAAAGATACTTCTTTTGCACCTATAGATGTCTACACCTTGAAAAAATCTAGTTCGACCATAAAATTGCTAAAGCGACTTAGTAATAAATCCCTACATATTTATGGAGATTAAGTTTGTGAATCATAAATACGAAATTTCGCATTTTTCACGTCGTCGAGAAAAAAATATTCGCTGAGTTAGGGTGAGGGTAACTGCGCAAGCGGCCGCGTTCGAGCGACTTCGTCGGCTTGTGGCCGGGCACCCTTTGGCCCTCCGAAGGGATCCTGTGTGCGCGAGCGTTCACAAGGAAAACGAATTTCTCTAGTAATGCGAAAAATTATAAATAGGTAATGGCCGTTGCGTGATGGATCCCGTTTTAAGTCGACGAAATCTAGAGGAAGAAAGAAACAGAAGGATATTCCGAAACTTTCGTATAATATAATCAAGATCCTACACCCTATTTCCAATACTAAATCGAGACCTTGGAACGTTAATTTGAAAAAATCTTCTTTTAGTGTTCCTTTGAGTCACAAAATTTCTTTCGAATTCTATTTTTTCTAAAGCTTTGATTCTGAAGTTGCTATTTTAGGGTTTCGAAATGAAAAATAAATACTCAGAATATCACTTCATTGTACTTTTGTCCCTGTGTCTGTTCGTCTATCAAGTATATTTTTGCCAGGAACTCGTGGAGGTATCAATTTGAAATTAACATGAAATACTTACGTCTAAGGTTCTTTGGAGCTTTAAAAAATCAAGGTTCTAGGGCAACTTGATCAAGAAATACGGACAAAATACGGCCATTCATGCATTCTATTCTGAACATCGCAAGTAAATTAAAACTTCTAGGCTTTTTTCTATTGATCTAGAATCATAAAATTCAGCAAGCATTAAGATAACAGCGCAAGTAAAAAAATAAATCTGGACATCATTGATTTGTAGTTATACCCTAAGAGAGAAAAAATTGTGAATACAAACTTACTCTTACAATTGAAGTACGAACTGTACTCGTAGATGTAGATCAATATATGAGTGTACGTTTTTTAACTTCACGGTGTAAAAACTTATAATTTCCAATATTGGCATATTTCTTAAAACTTTAAAAAAGTATGTGAAAAAATATCAAAAGTTCGCAATTTCTAAGATCTCGGGCCAATATCGGTATCGAAAAAAAAAAACAAAAATTATGGAGACTCTTGACAAAATAAAATAAATGAAATATTTACATATTTAATTAAGATTGTATTCATATTTTACATATTTTACCTGGAAGTCATATTTAACATATCACAATGAAGTAGTTTACTATTATTTTTTTTATTATTGTATTTATAGCTTTTTTTTTTTAGTAAAAGCGTGGTGAAAGTAGTTTCTGATAACTATAAAAATACATATATTTATCTATATAAGGACTATTTCAAATTGCTAATTATACAGAAAAGGCATTAGTATCCAGTAACGTCATTGTTTACTAGCGCCATATATAATAACGTTAAACTCCCTTTTACAAAAAAGAGGTGATGTACAATTTTTGATGGCTTATAGTTAATTATTGATTCAATAGATTTTAATTTTGATTTCACTTTTGGACATCGTGTGTGGTCAGCTTACATAATTCATCATTAATTGAAATATTTTCGACGTCAGTAAAGTACTGTAATACTGAATATTGTCTTGTCTGGTTTGAACACAAGCACAGTCGCGGTATTTCGTGGGTCAATTATTCAACCCGTGAAATACACTCGTGTGCGCTGTAAAGGAGCGTACACAGGTGGTGTTAACTCTGCTCTTGTTTTAGGAACCTCGTTTGCATGTTTTCTCCAAGATTCACCTATTTCGTGGAAATTATACAAATTTCGGATTCGGATAGCGAAACACTTCTTCATTATTCACTTTTTATATATCCTTTGACGCTGTGTATTTCATCACATTGTGTAATGTTCGTCGGTTCCCCATATACCGCCACTATCAACTTCAATTTATAGACCACTAAAATGGAGAGTTGTAATTCTTCTTGTTTATGTAACTTCTTTTAACTATATATGTGTGTACTGGTATTTTATTAATTTTTCTGCATACATACTTTTTAGGGCTTCTTAGCTAAAATGGTAAAAACAGAACCCTTTTAGTTTCGTCATGTCAGTCCATCCGTCCGTCCATATTTCGCAGGCATTTTATTTAAAAACTACAAGATGTATATTGATGAAATTTGGTCTATAAGTGTTTTGTATAAGCCACTATAATTTGCTAGTTAAGTATCGTAACAAAAATAAATATTTATGGGGGGCATTCCATATACTAACAAAAACTGAAAAATTTTCTTTAGCAAACATCAACGTGTGGCAAATATTTCAACAGCTCTACCAAAAAACGGTTTATTAAACTTTCTTTTTTTTTTTTTGATGAAGTGAATATTTTCGGAAATAACCGCTCCGAAATTTGAAAAAAACATGTCGACCTCTTTTTATATAAACTGTATACCCAAAAATATGAAAAAAAAACCCAGGTAACGCTTAATAAATACTTTAAACAAAAATTATTTTCAACATTATCGGATGTGATGTTTTTGAGTTCTTACCGAAAAACTGTGTTTTTCAACAAATAAACGTAAGTGCTATAAAAAGTGCTAATACGCTCTTTTGATGGTGCACTTTTTCTCATCATATTTTTACATTTCGAAACTGTAGTATTTTAAAACACGGCTAAGTCAGCACTGTTAATTTAATCGTAGTATTCGACATACCTATTTGTTTCTCCAGTTATAGGTGGCTAAAGTGCTTATACCTACTCTGGACGTTAAACGTGAAACAACGGATTATTTTTCATCTGTAATGCATTTCTTTGCGGTTACAGCTATGGAAACTCTACATTAAACATGGTTCAACGTACTCTTGGCTGACTTTTTTATCGTTGCATGGGTTCCAATTTAAAAACACCAGTAATTTATATCAGTATTCAAAAAGTAAAACACCAGTCCTACTACGTATAATACCTTCCCGATGCCTAAAATCTGTCATGACTAATCAAAAAATATCATAGATCCACGCCCTTTACGCAACGGCCTCATCACGTTTAAAAAAAAAACGACACGCCAGAGCTGAGGCTTTTTGAGGTGAAGGATGATAAGGCCGTCTCAGGAGGACCAGCTCCGGCGAGGCGGTGAGAGAAATTTGCGATCCCACACGCTCAGGCGCACGAGGCGGCGTACGTCATTTCTGCCAGCTGCCACGCGGCGCGGACAAGTCTCGAGCGGCTACAGCGACTCGTCGTTTTACCTTGGAAAAATACGCATGAAAAAAGTCACAACTTTCGACGCGAATGAAAATAACAATTCTCTTTGGAAAATTGCTAATTTTATTTACGCAAATCATTGAAGAATGTGTCTGATGTCTTGTATGTTATGCATCTTTAAAAAATTTAATGAAACTTGCCATTAATACTTTAAATATGTATTCGAGTAAATTTGTGTCCATAAATACAATATGTATTTGTTACCACTTGTTATCTGTTGTATTATATTTACAACACATAATTTTTAATATTACAAATAATGTGTTGTAAATATATATAATAGACATAGTTATTCAAGTAATTATAATAATTCTATTTAGTATTGGCGTACTTCAGACCGTACCGACTTCATAGTGTGTTACATTCGAGCGTCACATGCTCAAAATACATTTTAATAAGAATTTTGTATCACGCTGAGAAGTGTCAAATCAAAAATTAGACGAACGAGTTATATTGGATACAAACATGAACAGACACGTTATCCATTATGTCATCCAAATGCTTATCCATACGGATTCAGCTGTTGGCTCCGTCTAAATGTCAACGACATTCGTACACCAAAATCTCCATAAGATTTTTCGTATTTGCGTATAGATACGCATACTGGTAAGAGTTGTTATAGAATTTTAGGACTCTAAATAGAATTAGGAACTAGAAATACTATCTCAAACTACGAATGTCTGTAACCTTGTTTTATTTACAAACTGGGGCTTTTTTGCCGAAACAGTTCATCAGTGATGAATTAGATAACCGCCTTCTCGGCTACAGGAGATTGACTGAAAATAATGATATTAAAGGAATAAATGAATAACAAGTAAATGAAGAACAAAAATTAAGTAAAACAATGTGAGAAGGAGTGCGATTATCGTTAATGGTACATCCAATAAATCGTTTTGCTATATAATTTTAATGGCCTTTTCAAATGACAATCTATTTCAACTGTACATGTAAATATTTTTTAATGAAGAAAAACTAATTACGGCTCGATTCAATCTTAAGGACGTAAAAGGGGTATTTCGTTCAAAAGAAAGTACATACCGCCTTAAAATTCCACAAAAACTTGTAAATAAGACCCTTATATCCATATATACTATTTAAAATTCGTAATTCGGGGTACTTGTTTATGCTGTATTACTAAATAACCACGATTTGCATATATATTTTTAGCTTTCATCTTTTTTTTCTATCTAGGAATCTCGCTGTTAATCAAGTTACGGTCTCGATCCTAATCTTGATTTCAATTTCGGTTCCAAAATTCGTTCCCATCCAAGTTCCGTTTCCAATCCCCGGTTCTATTTTGTATTTTGATTGCAAATCTCGATATGCTTATTACCCCGACATTGTTATCCCAATCTAGTTTCGCTTTCAAATTCCAATCTGGTTTCGCTCTGTAATCTGATCCCAGTTCCATTGTTCATTCCGATCTGGATACTGCACTCGATCCTTTTCCATTCTGATTCTAGTCAGTACCGAACTAATCTGACTGTCTTCTAATCTCGTTGTTAAATTTAATTACGTTCCCGATTTTCTCTTCATTCCGATCCCGACGCTTCTATGAATTCCCTACCTCGTTCCGCTTTGAACTCCAAATTCCTTTCTTTTAGCAATTTTTTTCTATGATGCCTTAAAAACAATTCTAACGAATTTATAAGTTCAAAAAACGGAAGCATGTCTGAATTTGCGTGCCGGCAACATTACCTTAAGAATCGACTTTAAGAATATCTCTTCGTAATTGATGGTTAAGATGCATGACGAATATTTTTACCAAATTGCAATTCTTTAGGACGTAAAGTACCAACGTATGAGCAAACAACGTGTTTAATTATGACGTATTTGTACATAGCAAAGAAATACGTGTAGTAGCTGCCTGTGTATCATGTATGTACGTATTTAATTTTGTGTCTTTGTGACATATAAAAGAGAACGCATTGTTATGTTGAGACAGTCCTGACATCATTCAAGATTCGCCTTGAACTTGCGAGTAAAAATGGATCTATGCAAATGACAAGAATTGAAGAAGGCAGTCTGCATATTAATGTCCATTTGTATATATTTTTGCAAATTATGTTCTTTTGTGGTACTCTACAGCCGAAACTCGTTGTCTGATTCCGATAATTATGTATACTTATTTTCGTCTCAGTTTCAAAGCGCTACCACATGACTATTATAAAAGCTGAAATTGCAGACTACAGCCATTATACAAATATTAGCACCACAGAATTATAGTGACAGGTATTGTGGTCGATTGCGTGGACATCAAATAAAAAGATGACTGGCCAAGAGCGTGTCGGACCTCGTTATAGGTAACGAGCATGGTAAATTTACTATGAATTTACTAATTTACATGGTAAATGCACTACAGATGTAAAAAGTACTTTGTTACATTTTTTCATGTTACCCGCACAGAAAGGTTATAAGTATTTAGTCGCCTATAACTAGAAAAACAAGTAGGTATATCGACTATTACTAAGAAAATAGTGTGAACTAAAATGCATCAGCAAAGGAGCGTATCTTCAGGGCACTTAAGTCTTTTTGTTGAGAAGCGCAGTTTTTCAGCTATAACTCGTAAACAATATATCCAACCAAGTTCAAAATAATTTTCGTTGAAAGTATTTATTAAGCGTTATCTTAGTTATTTTTTAAATATTTTACATACGCTATTCTTTCATATTTTACAGGACATACGGTTTAGAAAATAGAGGGGGCGGGGGCGATTTATACAAATTTTGGAAAGATTATTTCCGAAATTATTCACGTAATCAGAAAAAATTGCTTAGAAATCTTAAGGTATTTTTAAAAGAACTGTCAAAATATGTGCTACTCATTGATGTTTGTTAAAAAAAAAATATCAACTTCTGTTATATGTTTGGGTTATAGGTTATATACCCCTTCCCCCAGAAGTATTTATTTTTATTATTTAACCACCATACTAAGTAGGTGCGGCCGGCTTATATAAAACACCTACACTATAAATTTCATCAATATACGAATAGTTGCACAAAATGCCTGTGACATGCGGGCGGAAGTACGGATGGACAGACATAACGAAATCATAAGGGTTCCGTTTTTGTTATTTTGATTCGGAACCCTAATTAACAACAGTTCTTACTTTGTAGGTGAATGCAAGTATCATATTGCAACCTAAATTTTAATAAAAAGAATTTTGAGAAGTTACTAATTTCTTTTTACCGTTTATAACTGTGACTACCTTTCAGTTCTCGATTTGCTTATATAGATAAATATTAAGTTATTTTATTTTTTTAGGGTCCACAGACGACAGAGGCATTTCATTTAAAAACTACAAGACCTATGCTGATGAAATTTATAATATAGGTGTCCTGTGTAAGATGCTACTTAGTTTGGTGGTTAAATATAAATAAAAATATAAAGATTTCTAATAGGTACACTCCATACATGTAACAGAAGCTGATTTTTTTTATTTTTAGCAAACATCGACAGGTGTCAGAAATTTTGACAGTTCTTTTAAAAAAAACTTTTAAGCAAAAGGTTATTAAGCAAAATTTCTGATTACGCGAATTATTTCGGAAATAATCGTTCCCAAATTCGCGGATATTGTGTCTCTCCCTTTATTTTCTAAACCGTATATCCGAAATATGTAAAAAAAGATAACTAAGGTAATACTTAATAAATGCTATCAACGAAAATTATTTAGATCGTGATCGATTATACAGTTTTTGAGTTTTTGCCGAAAGACTATACTTCTTAACAAAAGGACGTAAGTGTCATGAAGATACGCTCTTTTGTTGATGCGCTTTAATTTACACTAGCTTAATAGTAATAGTCGACGTATCTACTTGTTTTTCTAGTTATAGGCGACTAAAGCGATTGTAACCAATCTGTGCGTTAAACAGAAAAAGTGTAACAACATGCTTTTTTCATCTATAGTGCATTTATTTGTAATAAAGGTTTCAGAAACGTATAATGAGCATGGTCCTAAATGCTCTTGGCCAGTTTTTTATTTATTCCATTCCACTCTCACACATAATCCTAAACCAGTCTCGATATAATATAACTAATATTACAGATACTTACCATTGACGTGGAGCTGATGGGCTATATTGTAATTTATTGTTATAAGCTAAATTAGACAAGAATTCCGGGTAGTACCTACCACTCTCTAGTCCGCAGCGAGTCAATAAAACACATTAAAAAATATAATTCGCTCTCGTCATACATCCAAAAGCACCTTAAAAGCTTATTTTATATAAATGAATTTCACATAAAAACAGCTCATGTATTATAAGCGGAACTATAAAAATATTTTCTACCTCACTTAGTGGAAAGTGTGCTACGACTAGACGAAATTCGGCGGGAGTGGTTAAGGCGATGAGCCCGTCACTTCAGACGCTCAGGAGTGACAAAAGCGGGCGACGGCCGCGGCGGGCGGGCACATGCGCCCGCGCGAACAGCGACAGGTGTTACTTTACGGAATTGGGACACGTGTGCTTTTGATAATAAGCTCTCGAAAGTTTCTATCGGAGTTGACCATTTATGAATCGATTTTCGTACAAGGCCCCCGGTATGGTTTTATGAGGAGTGGAATACATCCAAGCGTTAACTCAAAAGTGTTACGTTTTCGGAGTTCACCCCTTAAGAATCGATTTGTATCACTCCGTTCCATAGTAGAGTGACCGAACGGTGTAGCGCTAATTTGACGCAGTCTCTTCGGAGTCATGTGTTCGAATCGTACAGCTGCCAATGGTTTTTTTTTTCATTAAACTTTATAAAAATATTTTCAATTATTTATAACATTACTATAACAAAGAATAGGAATTATTATTTCATGTAATGATATCTAATATTGTCGTCGGTAGTCGAATACCAAGTATTTATTTGATAAGAGCTAAATAACTGCAGAAATTGTCTTTGTAAATTTTCTTAAAATTTTAAAAAAATATTAATATTTAATATTATTATTATTAATTATTAATCATGATATATACAAATGAAAAAAAATGAGTACATGTTTTCAGTACTATAAGAGATGTGTTTATTTATCCTCTTGTCCTACTTCATATTCAAAGACAATCGTATTTAAGAAGTAAACACCAGTCGTGTATCGGAGCCAAAACACACACACTTTTAACGTTTCTTTTTCTACAAACGTTAACACTTTAATGCTACAACCGAAAAAAAGGAACGAGGAGCTCACTCAAAAATAATTCTCACAAACCTATTTTATAATTTTATTTCAAAAATCTTGATTTTAGTTCTGTTTCCTCTAATAGATCAGATCATCAAACTAATACAATAACAACAGCTTGACAATCGATCAAATAAATCACGTTAGATTGAATCAGTTAAATTGGGATAAGTCGATCCCTTCATACGTATCGACCTCACCTTAAAGGACCGCCCGAATGTGAACGCTTAATTAATTAAGACAATAACTATCGCTAGCGTTTCATCTCGTGAAGGACCTCTCTGAAGCCGGAAGCCGCCGCGCTTTCTACTGAACTCGAGATCGAATCCCGAGATCAGCTCTTCTCGGAGCAAACACGAGCATTCACAAATCAAATACACCTCGTTTTGTTTAGGTACATTCACATCCGTGTATGCGATGCGTATTCAAATCTTTTGTATAATACGTAGGGCGCACTGAAAATTTCTAGAATGAATGAGAAAAAAATAATACGAATGATCGAAAATGAATATATTGTTTCTCAAGATATTCTCTGTAAGCACTAATACAATTTTTATGAGAATAAACCAATTTTGAAAATATTTGTCACTCCTCCCTGGTGACTTAAGAAACATGTTTCTCATACACTTCGATCTCTTCTAGTGATGAAAATCGTTGACCGCGTAATGGGTTCTCAATTTTTGCGAACAAAAAATATTCGCAAGGTTCAGGACTGTATGTAGGATTGCTCATAAGTTCTAGATTTTTCTCCTTCAAAAATTTATTTGTCTCTATGGCTGTGTGAGAACTGACATTGTCTTGGTGCAAGATGATACGACATTTATGGTTATTTTTACGGGGTGTATCATTAAGTTCTGGCAAACAGATAGTTGTTTTCCAATCACTATTGAAGGTACAACAATTCTCCAAATCAACAGTAGCCGCATCTTCAATTTTATTAACAAAAGAAGTAATTATTTGTTTGGAGGCACTTCGGTCGCGCGCCACTTTGCTACTGTCTAAATGCTGCTTTGTTTTGAAGTCGTAAGAATAAATCTATGTTTCGTCACTCATTACTATGTCTCACTCCAAATTTAATACCCCTTCCTTGAATTTCGTTAGCATGGCATTGCGCCAAGTGATACGGTCCGTTTTTTTAGCCCCAGTCAAATAGTGTAAAATCCACCGCAAGCACAGTTTTTTTAGACCTAAATGTATGTGTGGGATTGATTTTATTTGACTCATATCTCTGCCTAAGAATGCCCGCATCTCATGGTAGATCACATGCCTGTCTGTTTTGGTCATACGGTACACAGTACCAATGTTTCCGTTGTCCACAGCGGTGAACAAACCACCGACACGAAATTATTCACTGAGATTGACATGACCGCACTTGAATTCTGCAAATCATTTATAAATAGTCGTCTTGTATAGTTCTCTATTGCCAAAAGCACTTCGAAACTGAGTGATGCTCTGCGTCAAATTACATTTAAAATCGTAGAAAATCATACTTCAAAAGTTTTCAAGACTTAAATCCATAGAGATGAAGACACGCAATTTTAAAAATGACGCCCTAATTTAAAATCAATTGACAGTTAAAAGAAACAAACTGTATTCAACCGCCAAATTAAATGTAGTAATTACTTTTCAAATATTATGTAAGTTGCCAGTTCCAAAAACTTATAGTGCGCCCTACGTATAAACAGGGTTTTCATGTTTCGTTTTGAATAAATAAACGTAATATATATTATTGATAATTCTGCTATGAAAACCACAAGTACTTTACCACTTTCTGATGTTAGAGAAGTAAACATTTCTGTATAAAAAAAAATTATAGTTTCAATAGAGTGATATACATTTTGACGCGCATTTTTTGAAAAATTAGGTGAAGACTGTAGGTATTCTTTTGATGCAATCCTTTTACACCTTTTAAACTTTGCAGAGCTGTATTAGTCGTCTCACATGAATTCGTCGATTTTGTATGATTAAATGCCAAATGACATCAAATTTTAAAATCGCCCTTTTTAAAATTCCATAATACAGTACATTTTCATATATTTTCTAGAACATCACTTGACGTCGCTATTGTCACATTTACTTCGTATTTCTTATTTTTTATGTAATTTTATTCATTCTTTTGAAAGAGCAAATCTGTCTCGATATATGTCACACGCCTCCCACACTAATAATTTCATCTTATTTCTGACAAAACCCATCTTACACATTTGATCTACATCAATATACTCACTATCGTATAATCTTTCAAAGTAAGGACTTTTACCCTTTATTATAATGTAGCATTCAATCCACTCATAATATTTAAGTAAACAGAATCCTATGTTATTAAAAAAAATACAAGTAATATATTAATTATTTCATTAATTTTCCTATCTGTTTATCCTTAGACACAAGACTTAATTTGGATTACCATCTTTTATAACTCGCACTCAAACAATTCACTGATAACAGCGGTGGCCGGCGTACATTAGGCACTTGATCTTCAATTCGTGAGTAGTCAATCAAACATTCAATTGTATATTGTTTTGTAGTTTAAAAAACAAACCATGACGACCCTATATATTCACGTCTGCCGTTTGTACGAACGCCGAACCGACCCGTTCGTGTCTCATTTATTCTGACGCATGTATTATGAAGCCCTGCAGACTGAACGCTTTTATCAAACCGCTACCCGCATCATCGTGGACAATGTGCGTCTTCCATTATTCATCACCGCCTCGTCATTAGTTTTTTTTTTAAATTTGCGAAATCACAGAATACCTCACTTACGGTCCGCGATAGGTCGGCGGGGAAAATTATACTTTGTGGGCATGTAAAGAAATATTTAAATGCAATAGCATCTATGTCCGTTACTGTTTTCTCATTTATCTCACTAAGGTAAACTTCCAATTCACATTTTCTCAGAACTGGACAAAATTCTCTTCGATGCGTTAATTTACCTCCACAACAATATGTGTACAATCAGCACTCCCATCAAATCACATTAAACCCGCTCATGCACACTTACATAATTGCTCTTTAGGACATCCCCGATCTTCGCGCTCCAAAACACACGGCACCCTGTTAGGTACGCGACCCTTCCCATATTTCAATATAAACTTCGATCCATTTTTTAGTACCTTTACAAGAGTCTGTATAATGTACCACACGTTTGCTATTATTTGTTACTAAATATTTGTTTAATAATGACCTTGAATTTACATAAGTATAAATCTTGACATCCACAAGGAGCTTATTGAACGTGCGCACACAGAGCCTCTTAAAAGATTTCGAGCCTTTTAATAGTCGACTGGCATGTGAACACAGTTTATTTTTATTTCTTACATTAATTTTATGTAAAACACTATTTTGCGATCATTTCTAAATTTTTGTAATAATAAATTTCAATACATTAACCTCGATGACAAAGTTAAAGTTCCAACTTCCTTAAATTTATTTCCAAGCAATGCATGAGGTTCCAATTTGTAAGTATGGCCTAAATGACCTGTTTCTGGGACACAAAAAAAAATATTAATACCCCATTATGTTTCCTGAGCCGGACATCGTATGACATTTGGCTATGGAAATAGCCAAAATAAATCAGCCTGTTTCGACGTCTCGCAATTTTCATATCTTTTTAACGGTATAAGCAGAGTTAAGCTTCATTGTCAATTAGCTGAAACGAGGACCTTTATAATCTAGAACAATGCCCAAAAACATTTACAAGAAGTAGTGTCTGATGAAAATCCTTAACAAGTGTAAACTAATCGTTTATATAAACTAAAAACAGAAACGAATCAAGGACTAACGCCTGTGGTACACCCGTGCGGACCGCTGATCCGAGAGATCTCAAACCACTCACATCAATTCTCTGAAATCTTTCTCTCAAATACTATTTGAGAAGCAAGTTCGTCCCGCTTGTTACTATATTTAGACGTAATTGTCTTTCCTGATTTTCAAGATTACAAATCGAAAGCCTTTGTGTGATCTCAAAACATGCCAACTGTGAGTTCCCTCAGGCTCCAATAACATGGTGAACAAACTCGACAGCCGCACGTATTTGTTGAGCAACCCCGATTAATAGAGAACTTTGAAACATTATTAATATAAATCT
The DNA here is from genome assembly GCA_005406025.1 of Eumeta japonica. NCBI lineage: Eukaryota > Metazoa > Arthropoda > Insecta > Lepidoptera > Psychidae > Eumeta > Eumeta japonica. The sequence goes on along the minus strand of BGZK01001924.1, from coordinate 72,635 downwards.
GTGCTAAAAACTGCTTTAGGATCTATTACTAGAAAAATACTTATCCTCTTCATTACTGTAAAGCATCCAGATAAGTACAAAGAGTTTTATTTTAATGTTTAGACACCTAAAACATAAAAAAACTGTAAAAACCTTATTTTTTTTCAGTGTGAAAATATACTCACCTTATTAACAAAAAGGTTTTTGTAACAGCTTTACCATTTGATGCAGTTTTAAAAATTCAGTAAAATTTGCTATAAATTTTACTGAACATTTTTCAATCCTTTTGTTTTACTTAAAAAGCACATTAGTAATAATTGTCATTTAAAAAACTATTTAAGTTAGATTTTTTTGGTTTGATCCTTGATCAGTATTAAAATCTTTAATTACATTACATTAGCATACATTTTCTGTGTGAATCAATTCTATCTTTATACTCGCTTATTTTAGTTTCTGTGTTTAATTTCAAAATATAGAGGTAGGTGTTGCAATAAAACAATTTTTTTTTAATGAACAATTATGTATTTTTAAATCACTTATTATTACCTATTTACAAATTAACAAATATGACTTTACAAATCACAAATAACTTATATTTTGTTTGTTTATAGTGTTGAGCCACTTTGGACGAATCGGGCTCTCTTGGAGATAAAAACTTAAAATAACTCAGTTTTAACGAATATTAATAAACAATTTTTTGTTATGGAACCGTCCCAGTATTGATCAAATCACTTATAGTTTTCTGCTAGATATTGAAAATGCAAATATATAACATATGTATGAAATTGCAACAAAATAATGTACGTTAACGTGTAATTGCTTCTGGATTCATATTAACAAATTTTAATATGATTCCAAGAAGTTCTGTGAAATAACAAAATTACCAAAATTATATAGAGCGTTTTAAAAATTATAATGGTAAAGAGTGAAAATTCGTTTAATATGTCATGAAATTATCATGTAGTCGAACGAAGATTTTATGAAACAGGTATACTTTTATATGAGCAAAATTGTTATTTGAGGCTTTACACCTTAAACAATAAAGAAGTAACAACATTTCTCTCAAAATGAGTTACAATATTCTTATCGTTATTCAAAAATATTGTTATGTATGTAATCAGACCACAACTACTCACGGTCTTTCTTCGCTCCTGCTCCGTCTCGTTCATTGTTTCGTTCCTATTCTTTGTTCGTTCCTATCCTATTCTTTGTACTGGACGACACCGTGTAAGATAAGGAGGTTCACTGAATTATTTAGAATTTTCCCATTTTATTATATTATCCATTCCTTTTTTTTTCATTAGAAATCAATAATTTCTTTCGGTACAATTCTCACTAGAATTATGGTATTCTTGTGTAGTATTTATTTTGATGTCTTTGGGTAAGATTTCAATATAATTCTTTAATTAATTTTCTTAATACCAGTTAAGTTTTCTAGCAGAAAACTATTTTGGAACGGACTGAATGTACTGAACTAAAGCGACAATTACGAAAATACATTAAGGCGGTAACTATAAACAGTTTAAATAAGATTACATTAAAATACGAATACAACTGGTACATGTGAGCCTTTCTCTCGTATACTATTTTATTACAGTTATTATATACAAAAAATAATAATCTAAAACATACATCACTGTTTTAAATGACAGCTAAATTTTTCAGTAGTAAAAAATATTCGTAGAACTGAAGAAGTTTTGTTGTACAAAAAATGCATCAATTTTATCTATTTTAAAAAAAAATGTGAAACCAACTACTTGTTTCTATTTTATTCAAAATAGAGCCCACAAAAAAAAACCATAAATAATACATACTTCAAACATTCACAGTTAGATTAAAATATTAGTAAATCAATCGAAGACATACGTATATATTATATATCTCCTCCTCATGAAATTCGTCAAAAAGACATAAGCGTTCCAAAATTGATATTTACGTATGTTATTTAGATTACAGTACATGTATGTAATCTGTGGAACACCGAATCTTCTATCTAAATATACATTTCAATCGAAAAACCAAAATTTATAATAAATTTACGATTCTTCACGAATAGTTTTATACTTAATTCGACAGGGGTTTAAATTAAAGATTACCGTTTTGACGCGCGCTCACTTAAACATAGACTTCTGATAAAATATTTGATTTTGCAAATCAAATTGTAAGTTTATAACGTGTAATGTTAGTGTCTGAATGTTTGCCTTTCAATCTTTTAAACTACATCTTTTGCACATCGACAGGCATTCGAAAATTCATATTCGAGTAATTTTTAAGAATCAATTCAAAAAGAGACACATGAAGATATTATCTCGTGTTATCTAAGAACATCAATGCGAGAATGACTAACCGCTCATGTGGATGGTGATAAATGACAAAATATGGATGGTCATTTTGAATACAATGATATTTATATTCTTGTTATGATGGTTGGAAATTTTCATATAAAACGGTAACTTTATATTTAGTACATACTTGACGTATTAATAAATAATATTAAATTAAAACAATCGCATACTTATATCTGTATAAAAGACTCATCGATTGTTCCTACTTTATCTTGCAATTTATTACAATACAAAAAAATTAACAAAAATAAATCGCGATTTTAAATCTATTTGGCAATAATTGATTAGAATTTTACATGGCAACTATATTTAATACATACACAGCGGCTTCAATACCGAGTGATTTTTTTCTAGAAAAATCTAATGACAGAGCTATTTAATTTTTTTTTTAATTATTAAATAGCTCAAAAACAGACATTGGAATATTTCCGGAATTCTATGCATGTATTCAATCATGCTAATTTAATACACTCGTTCAATCCAATTCAATCGATCAAAACAATAGAGGGTATATGTTTAAGTCTTTGATATTTGAAAATGCTCAACACTCAGGCGATTTACGTGTAGTTTCAATCAAGCAAATTGATAAAAAAATTAAATTGAAATTACTTCGATACGCTTTATATTAACATAAATTATTTGAGCGACAACACACCATAATAATTTCCATTTATGTGCATATAAAATTTGGAAATGGAAAACGTGTCAAATGGAATGATTTATATCACAAACGTTTTATGAAACAAGTTTTGTTGTTACTCATTAACAAGCGTTTAACAAGAGCTTTATGATTTAGTCAAATCAATCAAATTAAAGTCACAACACATAATTAACTCCTTCGCAAATAGACTTACCTAGAATAGAGCAATCGGATTTATTTTTATTAGAAAAAAATCCATGCCTTCGTTGATTATAATAGAAATACTTTTACACCAAATACGTCTAAAATATTTTCAAGAATTAAAATCTAAAAAAGTAATAAACGAAGAGACGCGCATAATTTCCGATTCACAAAATGTGAATCGTAAACCCCCTTTGCGTCCATCAAAACAACATTTTAAACAAAATATTCATGTCAGAAAAATTAATAAAGAGAAAAAAATTAACTTTCCTTCAAGAATTTACAACGCCGATACTACATCCGAATTAAATAAAAAAGTCACTCGGTATCAAATCTTTTACTAACGATGTACACCTATTACAGTCACAACGGTCATTATGTTTGTCACCGTCGCCAGAACTTCAGTGACGTCATAGCCGGTAGCAAACAGTACCTCCAGATGAAGTCAGGCGTGTAGAAAGTCGCAGCCGACGACTGCATCGCAGCTGGGTTTTCACCTGCGAACAGATGACTTCCTAAAAAACCTGAACCAAATATTTCTTATATTTCTTCTACCTTCCTTTTTTAACGCTTCGCAAAGTAAAATTGTGACAAACTTTAAAAATTTATTTTATAGAATAGAAGGCGTTGCCTATTATTTGCTGTGCGGCGCACACACACTCGCAATTTTAAACAATGTCAGTTACTGTACACCCAATGCGACAGCAACTGCTAAACACATGTGCTAACATAACCGCAAAACAGAAAAATGTTCGTGAGTCATGTACTTAAACAGTAATGAAATGTCCTTATAATAATGAATACTGTTTATAAAAATATTCCTATGAATGTTTCGATTTTTACAATAAAACTTAGGAAACGTTTAGAGTATTCGTGTCTAGAAATCATAATACTGTAATTTTTTCTATAGAGAATAAGTTTTCCTGTTACGTATTCCTCCTTATATTATAATATTTAATCCCACCTTAAATTAAATAAGGTAATAGAAACAATTAGATTTTCCAATACCGATGTCAAAATTATTGTTTTTATCCAGAAATATCTCTCATGAGGAAAAACATTTCCAAATCGCCCCATAATTTAAAATATAGTCAATAAATTGTAACAAATTACAAATAGAACACCAACTTTATCCTCATTTCGAGATAACTACCTACATTTTGTAATAGACGCATACGGCTGAAATCTAGGCCATCTCCGCTGTGTCTGTCCGTCGGTTTAATTTTTGCTTAATTTTGTTCTTATTTTATTTATATATTTCCCTTTAGAGTATAATATTTTTTTTAATAATCACCACTGGCATATGTAGAAAAATGGATTTATCTACCCCCAATGATCAAAGACGCAAAAAGTGATCAAATACAAAACAATTCCTGTTTTATTGAATCAGTTTGTAAATAACAAAAACCGAATAAATGTGTGTCGATACGTACACAGTGTTGTGTTCCATAATTGGCCATCACATTATACGAAATTAAAAGGGAGCTTTTTGTTTGATATTATGAACCTATTAATTGAGTTCACAGTTTAATAAACGTCTAAAAACCGATCCACATAAGACATGTTTTAAGAATGCTATAATTTTATATTTCCATAATTTTACATGGTTCATAGGCTTATATGTACTATTTATTTTACACACCAACAACGTCATCTAATTTTCAATTGAATATCAACGAAATTTTACTTTTACTCCTCTAAATACATATTGTAAGTTAGACTGTTATTTATTAACTTGTAAAACCTAAGTAACAGTGACGTGAATATTTTACTGTCGGGAAGGGGGGGGGGACATTTTATTAAAAAAAATAATACTTTAAAGCTTAATATTTCGCAGACGGATCCGTAAATTTAAAAATGGTTTCCAGATATTCACAATGTTTTCAAATGCACTATGCAACGCCCCCCTACATCATAGTATAGACGAAAAACAAATCATCTCTTCTCTACGTGTAGGATAGGTAACCTAACAAAATTTAATTTTTAAGATATTTTCTATAACTTTGCCGGCGTGATTAATATGTATACCCATGCCTAATTAACGATTTGTAGTGCTAAGGGTATTTGAGCTAAACCACGGATAGACAGACAGACAGATAGACGAACGGATGGATAGATAGACTGACATCGTGAAACTATAAGGGTTCCTAATTGACTATGGAACACTAAAAAACATACAACTTGCGTTTGAAATAAATCTTCGCCTAATAATAATTTCTTGAAAAGGTGTCGTCAATTTTTCTCCTAAAATATTATGGAATATAATAACAAAATAAAATTATTATTCATAGAAATTAATAATGTGAAATCTGAAAAGGCTTATTAATAACATTTTTTATTAAAAGTTTAATTAAAACCGTATTACGGAAAAATTATAATTTCTCTGTTCCATTTCAAACACAAAGTTTAATAGCTTTTAAAAACATTTTCATTCAAACAATCAACGCTGAAGCAAACAAAAGTATGTGAAATTCCGTTTTGTATTTACATTTTCTTTTTATAGAATTTGTAACAATCGAGCATACGGGCCACCATAGAGTAATTGGTCACCACCGCTCAGATACACTGGTAACCGGGAGTCAGTGGTGCGTTGCCAGTCTTTTAAAAAGGAATATGCTCTTTTCTTGAAGAGACTCCGAAGTTCTTAATAAATACCGCCGGTGGTAGATCATTCCAAAGTGGCAGAAAATTGCGCATGAAGCGTAAGGTGGTAGAACGCTAGCCAGAAAAATGATGCTGATGGTATTTTCGAAATTATGACAGAAATCAGTGGCAGAATTGAGGCTTAATAGTTTTTCACTACCATCAATAATGCACAAAGACGCTACATCTCTTCGCAACGCCAACGGGTCAAACTGGCCGCATACTAGAGTACAACGACGATTCGAAATAATCGACGATGAATATAGTCCTGAGGCAGAAGTTGATACTGAGATGCCCCAACCCATAGGTGATAACAGTACTCTAGATGTGGCCGGATCTGTGCCGTTAAAGTAAAATGCGGTGATTCAGATAGAATACTGTAACGATGTATTGATCTACTGAACAGTTCAAAATTTTTAAAAGCTACTGATACTTTGGTTTCTATAAAATCGCAAAATCAAGTGCTGATCTATGTAGAGTTCCAAGATTCTGATAGTCATTGTGGCCCTAAGGGAAGTGCTTCCAAAGAGAAGAGAAGGAACATGGAGGGATTTTTTTTAGCGGTAAATCCACGACGCCGTGTCTTGCGGAGGTTGAATTCGACAAGGTAAATTTACCCCACTCCAAAATTTCACCTACGGCTGTCTCAATCTCCGACATAAGTTGTTTTCGACACTCATCAACACAATTTCGAGCAATAACAATCGATTGTAACACTTACAATACAAAAGTATTACTTGTCATGCTAGCCTAGCTGACGCTTTGTTTTACGACTGTTGTGGTGTATTGAGTTTTTACTAAACACAAACACTTGTTATTTATTATCGTTGTGCACTTTTTTCTACTATAAGTATAGACAACATCGAGTATCATTTGTTGTGACGTTAAAGAAATACGCTATGATGAAACATATCTTCACAGGTTTACCAAAATTTCGAAAGAGACGAAGCGTTCCCAATCATCCACCCAGCATCCATCGTGCGTAGGGCCTAAAGTTGTCTGTAGTTAGTAATACCCTCTTCACAAAAACTACCCGCGCCATACGGTGTGACATATATCATACATTGTACCAGTAAACATAATAACCCAGAGAGTTGATGACAATATCCATTGAAATGGAAAAATGTTGAATGTGAATTTATGTATAATTAATTTAGCGTTTTATGTACTGTTTAACTTTAAACTGGGATTTATTACTAACATTTGTAGATGTACTAAAATTTACTCAATTGTCTATTTTCATTTTATGGCTAGGAATTATATTATTCATTACACATCACTTATCTTGAAGCGGCTTACCGTTAAATATATGCACGTATATGCTCGCGGGGACGGCGTTGTTGGGCACGCAGGTGTAGTTGCCGGCGTGGGCTGCGTTCGCGCTGGGTATGGACAGGTCCGAGATCCTCTGCACGGCGTCCGTAGTCACGTTGACGCCCCTCTCCAGATCGTAGTTGATCATGCGACTGTTGTGGTACCTGGGAACGAGGGTTTGTGTTTATTCGAACTGAGAAAGAAGTCAATTGTTGTGAAAATTAATATGGAGTTCATAACGTATTAAACTAAGAAAATAGAACGAACAATTCGCACGTGGCTGACGAGTTTCGTGCAATTTACGATGTGGATTCAATAGATAAATGAGAAGTTAAACAACTTTCAGTAGATAGCGGTATAGATTAAAATGACTTCGTGTAAATGTGCGGACGGTGGTTAAGTCCTTTAAGATTACGGTACTACGTACGAAATTTTTCCGTTCTTAATTTCCTGCAAATGATGTAATACGCAGGTTCAACGATCCCCGACCCTGCCTTCTTCGCCACCGCGTTCGCATTTTACTCCTTTGCGACGGTTTCGTGACTGACATCACAGCAGCAGAGTTTCGTACATTGTATTTTAAATCATTTAAAGTTTCAATAACATTCAAGTTGCATCACAGCCAATTGTTTTAGTGATTGTATAAGTTTTGCGGTTTTAAAAATATCTGTGAAAAAAGCATAAACTGGAGTGAAAAAGCCCTGAAATCAAAATCGGTAGAGGAGTATGACAAGGAGACCTGCTCTCGCCCAGATTATCCATTACTGTTCTTCAATATATGATGAAAAGCCTAAAATGGACAAGGAAAATATTCTCATAAAGAGATAATACCTAAATAACCTCAGATTTTCTGATTATATAGTATTATTTTCAAAAACATTGACACAATTGCAAAATATGATAACTGATCTCAACAACATCAGTCGTATTATCGGCTTAGAGCCAAACATTACTAAAACCAAAATTATGACAAACAGAGAGCAGCAACCAATCAAAATTGATGAAAAACCATTTGAATGTGTACAAGAATACATATACCTCGGCAAATAATTATCTTTAAAAAAAAGCAGACGTATAGATTAATTGAAAAGACATAAAAGCTTAACATGAAAAAAAAATTTTGGAGTTATAAGGATATTTTAATGTCAAATCTACCAAGCAATCTAAAGTCTTATCATGTACGTGTCAAACATGGATTTATATTAGAAAAATTGAAAGGAAAATACAAACATGTCAAAGAGCCATAGAGAGGAGCGTTCTATACCTAAAGCGTACATTTCCATTTTTTAGCACTTTACTATTGAAAAAACTAAAATGGAAATGATCAGGTGATGTCCTACGTTTGAGTACAGATAGATGGTCCGACAAAGTGACGCACTGAGCTGGTCCAAATGGAAAAAAGAAACAGAGAAGCGCCCTGGCAGAGGGTTTAATAGCATCAAAAGCAGTAGGAGACAGCTGGGCAATAAAAGCCGAACATAGAAAACTTTGGAGCAAAATGGAGACGGTCTATATTCGATGAAAGGTGCTTAAATATACAGAATAATAATCTAATGACACTATAATGTAATATTATAAAAGGCTTATCATTATTGTTATAGGTTTTACGGTGCATCACAATATAACTATAATAACTAACTATAACCATGTCTTGCCCAACAAACCACTAGAAGTAAAATATACACGTTTACCAGTCCATGAATTATGATAATGACGATTTTGTCATTGTTGAATGTGATTCTTGCCGCGACCGAGAGAGTGTAAAATATTACAAAAACACAGCGTATTAAATTCAGAAAATAGCTGGGTACAGTAGGTTAACTGAATACTTAATGCGATAAAACAGTCACACGATGCACATTTCAAATTAACCTAAATAAATGTAGTCGCAAACGCTGCGCACGCGTTGATTCATATTTTTGCTGAGTGAAACTTTTGTACCTGGAATATAAAATATTTAATTTTTGTATGAATATTTGTTAACAGGTCATTGACATCATAAGAATAAGGAATAGGATAAAAAATATCGATAAATAACGATCACCACCCTCAAAAGTAAATCAATATTCTTCAAGTAAACATAAGAACTACAAACATAGACTTTCACCTAAGTACGTCTTCAGACTGTCATTACGTTGTCGATTTTTCCAAACTCACATTACACTGTATCAAACATTTTTCTTTTCTTTTTCATTGACTCAATTTCATAATGCAGTGATAAATGTCCGAAATCTGTTTTAATATTAATATTTTGTTTTATGATAAAGAGATGAGTAAACTTTTCTGTACTTGGCGATATTCCGTCTTCTAAAACTTTAACCGCTGCCACACGATTCCTTGGTCACTTTTTAGCTATGCTGTTTGTCTATTTTGTCTATTTTTTGTTGCCATAAGAGACATGCCAAAACTTTAAAAATATGTCTTTAAAAATATAACTGATTATACAAATCACAATAAAAACTGCAGGCCCTTCATCTGTAACGAAATCACTAATACGTAGGCACTAGTTAGATTTTCCTGTATTTATATTACCCTCAAATTACACCTAACTTTTTTAACTTACTAAAATCTGACAGAAATATTGAAGACACAAAATGAAATGTTTTGTTATGTGTTTAGCAACGGGTTATCTTTAATTTTGTTGCATCTAGGCACGCGGTAGCGTGTAAAGCCAAGTTGAAGCTAACAGAATTGGCAAGCAGCACTGTGTGTAATAATTACATGACCATTTGGAGCCACATTTGACCCCTCATAATTCAAACTATTTTACATAAACATGTCAAATTTGGCTCATATATTGTGATTTGCGAGATACATATGTGCATTTAATTTCATAAACATATTTCTCTAACGATTATACGGTTATTAACGTTTAAATGTCGCCATTTTTATCGCTGATTGACCTTTAGATCAAAACTCTAACCCAGTTTCAGATAACCTGGAAAGTTCAAATTCAGTATCCAGATAGGTAGTAGTTAAATACAAAGGAATAATTCAGAAACTAGTAATCCTTTATTATCTTTTATAATTTTTCAAATTAATGATTCTATTAGGAATACTTGCGTATGGTGCCGGTAATGTAAGAATCAGCAATCAAAATTTATCTATTAATACCTACTAAAAGAGTCATGGAAGAGCCCTAAAAGACATTTATATCCCGTAAACGAAGGAAAAAGCAGTAGTTTAATAAAAACCATTTGGTATTAATTTTATTATGAATAAGTACCTACTAATAATTTCTGTACAAAAAGTAATAATATCTCATTAAAACATTAATGTGAAATGAGAGCCAAGTTCAATACTATGACATACGCCTTGGTTGTGGACTTCAACGACCAAAGAAGTGAGACCTAAGTGGGGCCGAGTTCAATACCATGACATACGCCTTGGTTGTCGTTCTTAAGTTCTTATTTTATTCTTCCGAAACTTTAGCTTGCTGATAGAAACTAGCCATCGAACATAGGGCTCTTCTATGACTGTTTTAGTAGGTAGGTACTTAATTATAATTCGTATATGAAAACTAGCCAAGTCAGACTTTAGGCTTCAATATATTATCCTAAGTTATAAGAAGAAATGATATTTTAAGTTGTTATAATATAATTTATGTTGTTATAAATAAATTTCAGAACTGACCTTTGAACTCGGCCCCCACTTAGGTCTCACTTCTTTGGTCGTTGAAGTCGACAACAAAGGCGTATGTCATGGTATTGAACTCGGCCCCCACTTAGGTCTCACTTCTTTGGTCGTTGAAGTCGACAACCAAGGCGTATGTCATAGTATTGAACTCGGCTCTCATTTCACATTTATCTTTTTGATGGGATATACTTATCTTTGTGTTTGATTAGTGTCTACATGCTAATCCTTAGATAAAAATCTATGTTTCAATAATAGTATTTAAATACGAAAAGATAAAAAGAAAATTTGATAACGAGCTTATCATTAGTGTTAATTTTCCATTACTAATCTTTTATCATTACGGACAATCTGAACAGATATTGTTAAATTTCGCTTTCGAACATTATGCATTTTTGTTTTTTGAGTCTATCATTAAAATGGACATACTTCAGTACATTACATATTTTTTAAGGAAATTTATTTAATGCCAACAATAAGGCTTATTCAATCAATACATTCAAGGATATATCGATGCATATAACGAATTATATTTAACATTAAATTGGCTGAAATGTTAATTAAAAATAGTACAAAAAACCTGCCAAAAGCAAATAGCTTTTCACACAAAGGGTTCCGCATCACCGTAGAATATTTAAATATACATATTTAAAAAAATTGTTTTATAAAATCAAAAACATCAAAAGAGATTCTTGTATAGGGACACCTTTAATTTTTAACTTGATTTCTTTTTATCATAAGTTACAGCGGCCATAATCTGTAAACATTTAAAACTTTTACATATTACAGTTCAAAAGATACAATCTTGTGACAGCCAGACGGGCAGCGAAGATTTAGTGATAGAGTTCCATTGGCACTCTTTGGATACGGAACCCTAAAAATGGTGGTGTCCACGAGTACAAGGAAGGCTACGTATAGTGTGTAAATGGTAAATAGGACATGTAAATAGGTTTTATATTCCGTGTCATCGCACACTTTCATTTATAAGGAATTCCAATCACAGTTAAAAATTCTTAAGTACATTTAGAAACACATTTCGAATATATAAAATATAATGTCTACATTAATTAAGATCAAAATGAATATTTGTTAAGTCGTTTATTCAAAAAATAATATAGAAGGTGGTTGCTTATTTGTTGGGAATGATATTCTCATTAACTAGTTAACAGAGTTTGAAAAGAGGTAGCTTGAAAATCTAGGAATCATTGACAATTAAGTAGTACTTGCCAACGAAAGCAGTGGCAGCAACTTGTTTGTAATGTGAGTAATGTACACCCTACGAGCATTAGGATACTAAACACAAATGAAAGAAATATTATATTGTATGCAGTGTTATTGATCCATTATTTTCGAATTCAAAAAAATGGATTTTGTAGAAAGATTCTATACATTTCGTATCGCTATTTATCTTAACCGCCAGTTTAGTGGTTAAGATAAATAGACTATTAACACTTGCTTAGGTATTCCACATCTGTCAACCCTTGTCAACATTCAATTCGTTGGATGAGGATACGTAGGGGAAGGATCAGCGGTGGGTTGTATGCTGCATGTTACTGCATGTTGCAGGCAGGAGTCTAAAGTAAATGTGTTCAAAGGCTTTGTATTGTAATATAATTAGCTTTTTAAAAATTGATTTCGTAATATTTGATATCATTTCTAATATTCCATTAGCCGATTTTGATAACAAAGTCTACACGTTACCTCAAGGTACACTCAAGTGTCATATGAAAATCCTATGAAAATCTATTACGAGTTTTACAGGATAGCGTGATAGAACAGGCAAAGAAAAACGATTTTGAAAATAGACTTATTGTATTCCGTTATCCCCTCTATTTTACCTGACATTAATTTCTGGCAAATATTATTAATGTACACACGACGGTCCTACATTTTTTTTGGTATAAATAATAATAATTACTTAAAATATTCAAGCAAATAATACCTACGGAACATTCTCAATAGAAGACAATCATTATTTATGGGTTGTCACTTTTTAGGTTAAGCTGAAATTACAGTAACGAATTTCGTATTTTTCAATAATCTGCTTAAATGAGCTAAACCTGGAAATATTATTATGAAATAGAGTGTAACGAACACAAAACAACGTATCTGTCGTTCGTCCACAGCATGTACAACAAACACGCGTTTATCCAAAATTCACGCAGTCTCGAATACGTTCATTACATTTTATGTAAACAGCAACAAAACGTTGCAAAAGTGTAATATTCATTTTATCAGTTTTATAAACATCACAATATCTAGAAATAATTTATGGCCTAAAGCCTGAAACACGAGTGCATTCGAATAAACGGAAATTGTCTTAGATTTAGATTACTATCTTTAACTATAAAATCGACGATAAGATTATAATTTTTAAACAGATGTTCACAATAACATCTAACTTATGGCCAATAAAATCAATACCACCATCATAAACGATATATCGCACCCCTAGCCGGAACCTCTCCCGGAGGTCGGTCGCCATCTTATTGCGCTTTGAATTAAGAGGGTGTGCCCAGTCGCCATTTTGGGCGGGCGGCCGCGATCGCAAACCTCGCAGACCTCTCACAGCTGTGACGCCTTTGCGGGTCGGTGGTACGAAGGTTTTCGACATCTGATCGAATAATGGTCCTTTCGAGAATGACTGATAATAAAAAAAAATTTGATGAGGATATTTTCACAACAACGACGATGTGATGTAAAAGTAAAACAAACAAGTAATTCGGTACAACTATAATAACATTTTTTTTTGTTATAATGTGTGTTTTGTTCAGTTTTATCGTATTTAAATATAAGCGACAATATAACAAAAGAATACCGGGCTCGAGGCAAGTTCAAATTTGAAAATATTTTTTTTTACAAATCTTGGTGAATATTTCGCGCTCTTAGTCCTCGATATCGGGCAGAAAAATGCTACATTCTCTTCCGGCTAACAACGGGATGAGAAGTTCGCTTTCCGTCCCCAGACAGACATTTTCGCCCGCGCGATTATGTCATCCGAGCCGAAAAACGGGAATGGTGTCGAGAACGAATACTGACTTGACCTAACCTAAGCCTGGAGAAAATGTTGCACTTTTCTCGGCATTATCGAAAACTTTCCATGCTAATGTGAAAAAAAATTATCTACACACCAGGAGATAAAAGTAGGGTATCTCCACCCATGATTGTGTCACCGTCCGTGAGCGGGAACGCCTTACTTCTTTTTTTAGATGCCTAATATACCATTACTTCATAGATCCATAGATAACATTTGCTATACGTATTTGTATTATGAATTTACTACTCGTTTAAAAGGCAATTTTTCCTCATAAAGGAAATGTAAAATACCTAAAAATTACTCTTTTAAAGGTCCAATACATATAGAATTACAATCAAAATTAAACTATCACAAAAATAAATAACCCAATGAGAAATCGAATTGATTATGTCTATGGTTATTTGTCCTCTAAATACTAGTAAAAAGCACGCCTTTGAGAGGCTCCCAAGATTTTTTATAAACGACCGGGAAATGCAAATGCAAAAATGTTTTCAGAATGCGCTTGAGTGTACAGCGCTTCAACAGCGCTTGGGATATGTTTACAGATGCTCGTATGCTATACAGCCCAAGGCTGCGACTGCGCCGACCCTATCTTAAACGGTACCGCAAGTCGATGACCCATTTAAGTGTGTGTACATATAATCAATTGATTTCAATCTAAGTTACACTAATGGCAAATAATTTTCAAACAAATAAACAAGAAAATATTACCATATATTGGCAATTTAGATAATTTTCTATTAATTTTAGAAATTATAACATATGCCATCGGTTTTATATTAATTTTTCTTGAATGCATTGGAGCATCTAGAAATGCAATACATTTTAATTTTTTTTTTAATTTTTCCCTTGTTTGGCATTTGACAAGACAGCATTTTTTAACGATTATAACAAACGATACAATAAAAATTTCGGCTTTTTAACACCAGATGGGAAACATTCGCCACGCACGTTCCCTACAGCCAAAATAAAATATGATCTGGCAGTTTCTACATCTACAAAATTCCTATCTTTTCAAATGTATTTACCACGGAACTAAACATTATTACCAACTTACTGATACGAAGTTATCATCTATAGCATCTATATCATCTATAGAAGTTATCATCTAGAGCAATGGATAAGAATACAAAAGTATTAACAAAATCCATCCCTGGTTTCGTATTAAAATACTTACAAACCTAGATTTTACATTTGGAGGCGAGTACTTTATACACTTTATTTTCTTTTCGTCAAGAAATAAGTTATTTTCAGTAAACCATTCTTTTTCTTTAGAGATAAGAATATTCACATAATTATAAGTGAGTTGTACTTTTTTAACTTTAAAGGACAGTGATGTATAATTTGCAAAATGACTATCTATCGTATTAACATCGATAAGGATAGGTAAATCGTCTATAAAGTCTAAAAACAGAAATGCACTAAGTAAGTATAGACTAGGTACAAATCCTGACTCTAGATATTGACATTAACCCTCTCAACTCTGTTATTCAAATATGATTTCAGAAGGCCGAGTGCCCGGCCCGTCACTATAGAATGACGTAATTTCTAGATGAAAGATTCGTGATTTAAACCATCGAATTCCATGAATAAATCACAAAATACAGCAATTGCCTTCCCAGACTTCTCTCAGGCTCTAAAAGTTTGTTGAATAATTTCAGTGACTGCATCGATTGTTTTAGTGACCCTAGGTAGAATCAAATTATGAGCTACATGACGAAAAATATTACTACTAATATAAACAAACTATTGGGTTGAAATCAATTTTCCAAAAATTTTACTAATGGTTTATTATCGGTGGTGTAGGAATGAGCCTGAAATTTGTGTGGTCTGATATGCTACCGCCTTAGAAGATGGATAACTTTACTTTCGTTTATTAGATCGAGAGAAATGCAGTATCTTCTGCATTCATGATTATTAAAGATAAACATTACGAGTGGCGTAATGCAATCTATGATGTAGTTTACATTTATAACAGAGAGACGTTGAAGGTCAGTATCTTTTTGTTCCTTTCGAACAACTTAAGTATTTTTATAATCTTTTCTGCATACACATAATTCTTAGTTGATAATATACCTAGATATTAATATTTTCGGTAATGGTTGACTAAAGATGATATATAATTTAATAGTATCAAAAGTTGAAACTGAAAATTTAGAGAAGAACTCAACGGTTTTCCCAATCGACTAAGACAAAAGGGCCCTATTGAGACCTAGCACCTGTTTATATACAATAGGTGAACTTAACGTATATTTAGGAAATAATAACTGAGTAGGGACTGTAAATTGACGCACTCATTTGAATTTGTTACGTAAATTGTGAAAACGTAGGTACACGCTCAGATGGTTTGAATCGATGTAATATGATAGAGCTGCTTCGTCCGTCTCTGTCGCACGTCAAGGGCCCCGGCGTCGCTCGCAGATGTCTACAGAACCCTTCTTCTACCAACATCAACAACATCAATATCTAGAGTGGGAGATGAGAGCAGAAGATTGACTTCGAAGAGCCAGAAGAATTTTTAAAATACTCATGCAAATTGGAACACACTGGGTGTTTAAATTTTGCTTAGTGAGTGTTTTTGAATTCTAATAATATTCGTTTTCTACACAAACTTCATTGTCTATTTCATCAACCTCATTAATTCCTCTAATAACTACTAGAACAAAATTGAAATTCCGAAAGCAATTGTTTTAGAATAATTAGTATTTCACTTTAAGGCTCCCTTAGGCCGTCACTAGCAATAGTAGTTTGTAACTTCAACTTCTACAATGAAAGATTTCTGACGAAAGGACTATAGTACAAAGTTAGACGCAGCAGTCCTTTTACCCAAGTTGCCTACTGAACCTTAAGACATATCGACAAAGTAAAAAAAAAAGAGCTATACGTCTCGCTTTAATAAACACGCATATATTAAAGCGAGACGTATAGGTGAGACCACGCATTTATACACTACAGCTCTGTATGACCCTGGCGCCGCATTATTTCCTCTTATTCTTACAAAGTATCTGATTTTACGGCGTCAATTAACATTTAACAGATGTGATTAAATATGGTTACCTGTATATGACGGGATGTAACTTGGTAAAAAAAATTACTGGGAGGCTCGTCTTTACATTTCAATGTAAATACCATAAAAATATTTATAAATTTAACTGTTATCTTTTAGGCATATAAGAAATACTGTAATCCTAAAAACTAACGCAATCCGCCAAGTGTGAGTCGAAATCTGGATATTATGGTGCCGTAGGCACTATTTGTTGTATCTACGAAGCACTTAATGCGTTGAATTGTAATCTTAAAACATTTTCACATGACTTACGCTGTACAACTAGACATGTGTCGGAAATTAAAAAGTACACAGTGTTAATCAGCGATGAAATTGGATGTGTAGTGTGCATTTACTTTACTTATAAAATATTGTAAATGCAATTGAATTCGAATTGAACTTTTACGATGAAGTGTTTAAAGACTATTTATAATTAAATGTTGGGGTCGATGATATTCAAAATATTCATAATGCGATGTCATTATAAATTAAATGATTACTTTTTTGTATTAATTTAATGGCTTCAGGTATAGCTTCAACATTTTATTTGATTAGCATTTTTTTTAAAAACGTAGACATTGAGGCCAATAAAACTGTTTCGACTGTTTTTTAGATAGTGCCGGAAAGTAATTATATAAATTTTATATAGACTTGAACAAAACAATCGATAAAAGTTACAATTACAATAAAAAAAAAATTGGTTAAATTCACCTAAATCATTTTTAACATCGATCAGTTAAATATGTATGAAATAAATTCAGTGATTTCAAAAAATATACACATTTTTCAATAATTTTGAAATAACGGAACGTATCAATCCTGAATATGGTTCTAAGCCTTGCATGTTGGCGCCATAAACTCAAACCCAGTTAACTAGTTTGAGAAGAATCAATGTTTATAAGCAGAATTTATTTTCTCTCATATTTTTCTTCCAAAAATATGTTACAAAGAGCAAAACTCCCTGAAATTTATTTAAGAAACCTCCACAAATACATTTCGATTGAGCAAAGTAGGGTTGCCCAAAAAAGCGAATATTATTTTATTTCGAGTCTCTTTAAGAGCTTCCTTCAAAACGAAGCTCAAAAAAAATTTTAAGAGGTCGCTCAAAATTTATAAAATTTTGTAAAATCGTCATAAATCATTTTTTTTATTATTTTTCTTTTCTTGTTCTTTCAATATTTTCCACAATAAAAATTATTAGGATTCTGAAATGTTGAAGCCGATATTTTGATATTCAAAGATTGCTCTAGACTTAAATTTCCAATTTTTTTTATTGAATTTGAGAGTGAAATTTGTCTCTAAATTTTTTTTGCATTTCTCTAGCCTTATTTCTATAATTACTCTACTAGGAAACATAAATAAATCTTGAGCGACCCTTGAATATCAAAATATCGGCTTCATAATTTCAGAATCCTAATAATTTTTATTACAGAAAATATTAAAATAATGAAAAAGGAAAAAATACATTTTTGACGATTTTAGAAATTTAAAAATTTTGAACGACCTCTTAATTTTTTTATTTATTTTTTTGAGCTGTGTTCTGAAGGAGACTCTTAAAACATCATAAACTAACATATTTAAACAAGGGACTCAAAAAAATTCGCTTTTTTTTTTTTTCCTGCAACCATAGTGTACACGAATCTAATAATTATAAAACACGTCAAGGCCTATCGCCGGCCGCACACGGGCGGGCGGCGCCCCTAATTTAACAAAACACCCGCTACCAGCGGCGTTTGGAAGTGAGCCGCGCCCTCGATGTGAGCGACCTCTGTTAAATCGTGCGGCAGAATTGTTGCTTTTTTCCTCTCGAATTGAGCAATTCACTCGACACAATCGCGCTGTATCTCGGAACTCGACCGATACGCTAACTAATATTTATTGATTTGCTTGTCTATAAAAGTCAATTAATCACGTAATAGTGTTAAGGGAAACGATTGCATTGGTGAATTAACATTTGTAATGACATTATCCGCCAGTAATGGACGAAACTCGGTGATTCGTTTTTAATCTATAATTGTGTTCTAGCAATAATTAATTGTAAATTTAATCCGAATGGAATAAAATGAATTAAAAAATTTGTAGATACAAAGATTTTACAGAACCTATTGAAAGTGATTTGGAAACGGAATAATTGTAAAACAAAATTCCTTATAGATTTCTAAAATACAACATGTAAAATAATGGCATAAGTATATGCTCACATCTTACAAGGGTTTATATGAGTCGTTGAATATAGTGTTAATATAGTAAATTAAAAGTGCTCATGTATTTCAATTCTGGTAAACAAATATTATTCAAAATAATATTCACTGTATAAATTTATAAAGGTTCCAGCTGAGATTGTTTTTCAGATTTTTCAAACACGTATTTCAAAAGTTAGATGGAGAAACAAAACTAACGACTTTTGAAGCTAACGAACCACAGAATATACACCTGAGAGAAAAAGTCACTCGACAAACTTCGGTGGATTTTAAATGCCTATCCGACGACGGCTCCCACGACGGAGTGCCTGAGAAAAATTTAAATCTTCAATTTTATGTATTGGGTGTTAACGTCAAATATATATGTACGTATTTTGTAATTACTATACAAATTTATGTGGAATTTTGAATAAAGCACTTACCTATACATATAAATTAAAATCGATGAAAAATAGCGTAGTTATAAAAGTGAAACGTACAGATAGACACAAGAAGAAACAAATTTGTTGGAACCATAAGTGTTCCGATTTTTCACATTAATGTACAGAACCCTTAAATACAAGAAAATATTAACAAAAACATAAATAAAAAAAACTTAAATTAATATTTTATATTCAAAGTATTACATTTTTTGTCGGTTTGATAGTCGAATCCAAGCTATTAATCTAAATAAAAAAAAACTTTTTGAAAACAAGCTTTTATTTAAATGCACTAAAAAGAATAAAATAAACCTTTAGTATCAATTTATAACGTCATTACACAATTTATATGATATAAAAGCTTTTCCCGAGATTTAAGTACTTATATTTACTTAGTTTGATTTTTTTTTTAAATAAAATTAATCATATCAAATTATTTAATCTACTTGTTTGTCTACACAGCTAAATCTCGCGACAAACTTTTATATAATTTAAATTGTATAATAACGATATAAGGAAAAATGTATTTTATTCTTTTTGATGCATTTAAATAAAATCTTGTTTTTAAAAAAGCTTTTTTAATTTTATTTAATTTTTTTCATTTATAGTTATCACTGTACAGGTTTCTCAGTCTGTTCATCATGCAATGCTCATTTTCGGGTTCATTTATTTCATTGTTATTTCTGGTGTTTGGAGGAATGCTCCACTTATTTCAATATGAAGTTTATTTGTGCCTTACGAAACATAGTTATGAGTTTGATTTCGGAGTTATCCTTCTTTTAGACAGGTTGTAACTTAATGCTATTTACATTACACAAGTCAAAGTTAACCAACCGATCCTACAAATTCGAACGATTCGACCTCAGTATCATAATCGAGGACTCCAGAAACTCCAGTATACCAAAATTTACAGACTTATTGGAGCAACAGAATTTAACTCTCATTCCTATTCTATGCAAGTCCTTTTATTTGATACCCGTATTGTAAGAAAGCATAAAAAACTTAGTCCGCCATATTAGATGTTCCGCCATTTTGGATTTAAAATGAAGTCACATTGTTAACCATGCATTGTCATCCAAACTAAACGCGTGTACAAAATTTCAGCTCAATCGGTTGAAGATATCTTCAAAGTTCACTTGCAAGATTCCATCCGAACAAACATAATCGCGTGCATCGCAAATTAAGCTTGTAAAAATTAAGGCGACACCGCCATGAGTAGAGATGGTATCGTCGCCGAGGACCGGCACCTCTCACTACTGCAGCGTACAAAAAATTAAATACCAGTAACGAGGGTAGACTCCAAATAAATGACGTAAGCGCTGAACCAAACGAAATTTGTTTAAAGTAGAACAACGCTAATAAGAAAAAAAAACTGTTTTTCCAGTTTGTCCACCATTACTAGGATAGTGATCCTGAGAAAGAAATACATCGGTTACTTATTGAGAATAACAGCTGAAAACGTAAATTATCAGGACCTATTATTGAAATTTAATTCTAAGTAATTTTGTCCAATAGTTTATCGCTCTAACTGTACACTAATGTAATTCGTAGCTCATATAATTTAATATGAACGAGGAAAAATGGAATTGCCTTTTCGTCAATGCAGCACCTTAAGACTATTGTAATCATTTTGAACGAAAATGGACAATTAATACTTAGTGATTGTTATCTGTCGTAAGTCTAGAATCAAGAAAGATATCAGAACATCAGTATTGGCTCCGATCTCACTCAATACTCCTTCTGCCGTCGAAACGGACGGCCCCATTGCCTCGCGGCCTCGCGTGTTGTGTGTCCCAAGATGGCATTTGTTTGTGTGCATCTATGCATGAATTTATTTATATACATCCTACTCTTATTATAAATGTATGTAGTATGTATGTTTGCATCTTTAGATGTTTGTTACTCTATCGTGCTTTAACGGTTAAATAGAGTTAGCTGAAACATTACAGTGTTATAGATTATAAATGAAAATAACATATAGGTTATAATTTATAAAGATACCACCTTTCACTCCCGGTTTCGTTTGCGTAATCACAGAACGATTTTGTAGTTGCTGTAACTTTTTTACTAGATATATTTTCAAACTTTAATAAAAAATCGAAACTATTTTTTTTCCGTATTTTAATGCACAGGGTCGTTTTTGTAAAAACCAAACACTATTTTTTTTTCTTTGATTGTTTATAACTATTTGGAATTTTCAATGTTCGAATTCAATTTTCTAACACAATGATCTAGATATAATTTCGGATCGAATGAGCTATAACACATAATTTTAGCACCATTATGTTGAATTAACACCATTCTCAACTTAACGACTAGACAATATCCAGTCATGTTTAAAATAATTTTCATTGAAAGTACTTATTACTCGTTAACTTCATAATTTTTTCCATATTTTTTGGACATACGGTTTAGCAAATAAGGAGGGGGGTACAATTTATGCTACCTTAGAAGCGAAAATATTCACTTAGTCAAAAAAATTGCCTAGAAACCTTAGAATATTAAAAAAAACACTATCGAAATATGTGCCACGCGTTGATGTTTGCTGAAAAATTTTGTTTCATCTTCTGTTACCTTTATGGAGTGCCCTCCCTAGAAATATTTATTTTTGTTATTCAAGTACCGAATTAAGTAGCGGCTTATACAAGACACTAATAAATTACATCAACACACATCTTTGATTTTTCAGTAGAATGCCTATAACTTACAGACGAACGGACGCGATGAAACTATTTATAAGGATTCCGTTTTTGCTATTTTGGCTCGAACCCTAAAAATATCTAAATTTGAGCGTTCTCCGATTCTCGATGTTTGGTCTGTGTTTACCCCATACCCTTCTTACCCTTCTGGGAAATATTCGTGAATGAATGTAAAGTTTGGTATTCAAATTTAAAGTATAATAAGTCACGTAATGCCAAGTGGTCAAGATCTCATTTTGGAACAGAAGTTATTATGGGTGGATGCTGGATCTATCTCGTGCATTTTTTTGTTTTATGATTCTTTTATTGTTCTGTCTTTGTGTTTCCTTTTCTTTTTTCTTGGTGTGACAGGATTTTTTCTAAACGAGTTTCTAGTTTTTGTACCCCATAACTGTAACGTTTTTACGGAAAACGGTGAAATATCGAACAGTAAAAAGGAAAAGACAAATATGGTGTTCACATATCCGTTGTAAGCACGGGCGGTCACGTCGACCGCGAGGGCGAGGTCACGGGGGAGAACGAGAAGCAAACAACTTAAAGCGAAAAGAAAGGTGTGTGTGTATACATATAATATATAATAATAATGTGTATATATAATTAAGAATACCTACAACGTATTACACAAAATACTTAAATAAAATAAACAATGTCACTTATGAACGTTTATTATATTTAAAAAAAATTAGAAATGTTTAAAGGAAATAGCGATCAACATAATTTAATATCAGAAATAAAAATAAACTGAATTCACGTGTTAGTCGACTGTGCAAGTCACAAATTCATTTAAAGGGCTCGTGTGCGCATGCTCAGTGCATGGATAATCAAAATTTACCCCTACATAAATTTAAGATTATTATTGAATAATCACTCAGTAGAAAAGGGTTTTACACAATTTTCGGATATTTAGAAGACAAATATCCATGGGCATAAGCGGCTCCACTTCTCACCGGGCTGTTTCATGTATTGATGGTTTTTTATTTGTTTTGTCTATGCATGATGGAATTAAAAACGAATTACTCTTAAATTTCTGCTCGTTCTTCTTGAGGGAAAAATATCTTATAAACGATCGGTAAAGTGTAAATTCGTAAAAAATATGACATGTATCAAGTGTTATTTTGTAACCTATGAAATAAAGATATTTTGAATTTGAAATTGAATTTATGTTTATATTTTGATAATACATCTAGATTAGTTAATAGTATGTAATAAACGTATATGATTGTGGTTCAGAGTTTTATTTCAGTGTGTTACGATCTTCTTACAAAGTAATTCATGCAGTCTATAGTTAGTATATTACTGATGAGATTGCATACGTAAGCGCTTTGCCCGCTGTATTGTCTTTTGCAAAGCTGATTTTCGTAGTCTGAACAGGAATTACAGCACGGTGTTCCTTAGTCGGTAATATTGCAAATTAGGGACTTACGTGCTTCCAGTTTCAAGTTTAGTACGCAAAGATTTCTTACAGTTACAGTTAACGTAGACGCATTTTTGTGAAGTTCTTTTATAGAAAATTTGTATGACGGAAATTACGTTACCTTGAGTATACACCTTTGTGCTTTTTTCAGGCGAAGAAAGTTCATTTTAGTTGTTCCACTTAACCCAACCTGTATGCCTGATACCTAAGTACGCGTATCGTAAGCTTAATCTGTAACATAAGACAGATTAAGCCTATACCATGCATACTTTATATAAAAGAACTTTCTCTATAACATCACTGCGCATTTTAAAAATATGAATAAGTTTTTTAAATAATTCTTCCCAAAATTTGTTTAGCATGAGCGTGCCATGCCAAAAGTAGCTATATATTTTAATAAATGCAGACGTTTATTGATGAATTTTAGGATCACAGCTATCTAACGGATATCAATACACTCATTATAAACTTAACCATATATTTAAATACGATTAAACCTAATTTACTTTTCAAGCCTAAGATTTTAGCTCCTCTATCTGAATCTATGTCGCCTATACGATACATGATCAACCAAAAAGTTTACTACCCACTTGATGACGCTGTGCGACATAAATGAGATCGCACAATAAAGATTTCCTTCACACTGTGTATAACTCCAACACGTGAAAAATTTTTATGGAATCTTAATAATTTTAGAAATAGTAGCTTATGGTTGTATCAACTTAGTAAGAAGTTTCAGTGTGGAAAAGTATTGAATAAATCGACGAACCATCTCGTGGCCGAAAGTTGTTCTGTTTCATGTAAATTCTGTAAAATTTTACTCATGCAGGTTTTGTGTTTATGGACAAAAAAATGTATAAGGACATTAAATCATATAATTCATTATTAGTATTATTCAATGTCATAGTAATACCATATTTTGTTTATATAATTAATAGACAGTCAAATTTCATTTCATAATCTTTGTTGTAATGATTTGCAAAATAACAATGCTATTTCTTAATGGTTTTGCGAAATATTAGAAGTGAATTTAGAACAATGATGTTAAAGGAATCAGTACGAATATTAATGCATTCAAGAATAACTGAGATTTGTCTATGATATGCATATGAAATTCTCTAATTTATGGCCTGTGTATGAACTCCAGATCGAGGCCACCACTTCGCACCCCCATGTCGTAACATAAATATGATTATTATGCGTGCACAGGAAGTAACGTTGTGGCACCCAAAATTATGGTAAGTCATTAAGGAAACCCTTAATGAGATCTGTGTGACATCAGAACAATCTTGCAGTTTAGTTACAGATATATAATCTTACCATAGAATTGACCATCGATTTCAAAGAGTGATTAGATTTTCAACACCTCCAGCTGTCCAAACGGTTATGCCACGTTGAGAAGCACACGCCCGCAATTCTTAGTAAGACTTTAACTTCATCCCAATAAGTATGCTGTTTTTAATTGAGGTATCCCGTAACCTATTTCTAAAATCCAAATATTTACAGAATTTATATAGGACCGACTAAAATATCATCATATCATCTTTCAAACAAAGACACTATGAGAACCAGTTTCCGCGGTACAAATGTTGAGACCTTCAATAACAGAGCTGTTAACGTGCTGCGTCGGTTTGACGTTATTTAACATTGCTGTATGCTATCGATATACATCGACATGTAACCACAAAATATACGGTATATTTTTGAAACAATAAATAAAGCCGATGAAAAAATTTGTGTATATATTGAAAAATATATCAAACCTAAGATATGTTTTTAATTATCATAATATTGGAAAAAAAAATTCCAAATATTGGATTGTTTTTTATTCAACTATTCCTTTTTGATGTTACGGTTGACAAATAAAGAATCTCGCTTCGCGCGTCTTTGTAATACAATAATTTAAATTAAAACAACAAACAATTCTCTATCGACCGATAAAAACAAAATAAAAAAAAAAACGCAACCGGTTCGGGCACAGACAAACAACAACTCGCCACATACAAAAATTATTCTAAACAAAAAAGACCATCAAAACTCGTTCACGGCCGACGACACTATTCGTTGTCTCGCTTAAAAACATCCGCACGAATTAAAAAGCCTCCTTTCTTTCAGAATTTCATTAAAAAAATACACGCTAATATTTAATCATATATATATTACAACACAAAAGCGTTCATACGAAATTTCGTGTAATTACATTCCGCGCCCGTGCGCCGCACCTCCAATAACAGTAAAGAATTATGTGCGGGCGCTACGTGCTTCTATAATTTTTGGGCGCTTTGAAATCGGGAGTGGTTTGTATTAAAACCCGTATATATGTCCAAAGGAATATATTTCTCGGCTCCCTTAAGGAGGCGCGTCACGTGCCCGCGCCGGCGCCGGCGCCTCGGTGCGGGCTGTGCGCCTTTTCTGGGACACATTGACGGTTTTTATGAATATTCTATTCTGAAATACTTTAACATTACAAATGTTGTGATGTTGCAAAATTCCAGGATTTCCGGAGCACGGTATTTCGTTTTTATGCGCCTACTTCGTCAAATCAGCACTTCGACCGATGGCATCGGATCACCTCGTACTCGTTACGAGCTATAAATAATATTTGCCCATAGCTCAATTAACCGGCTCGGGTTAACCTTTAATGATTTTCATTAGAAATTAACGTTCTAAATTTAATTTACCTCTTAAGAAAGCACGTAATTAATAATACAGAGAATTTCAGTTTTATGGCAAACTTCAAGCAGTAATTTAAATGAATGATCATGTTTCAATTTGTAAACTGGTTGAACAAAAACGAAATTAATCAATAGTTCTAAAAACGGTTAGTTACAAACAGAGTTATGTGACTCTTTCTTTTTACTTTTTGGAATGGAAATAACTCTTACGAATACTTAATTAAAGAAGAACGACAATAAAAATGATTTTAGTTCTAGTTCCAGACTCCGAGGGGTGAGAGACCAACAAAGAAGAAAAATAAATTCCATTTGTACATTTCCCACTACCCATTACATATTGGTTGAAGAGTGCTCCTTCTCCAGAATCGTCTATCCGCTGTTCGTGTTAAGAGCGACCGCGTCTTCCAAAGATAATAGAGAACGAGAAATTTGGATGGAGATGTGGAAGAAGCAACAAACACGAAGACGCGTTGAATATCGCCATCTAGGTTATCGTTATAAACTGAAAACAAAAAATAACGAATTTTTTCTTTATTTTTTCTATCGCAATTGGATTCACTGAAACCGAATGTTACTTAAGTCTAGCTGAAACTTGTTGAAATCAAGAAAAGGCATTAAATGGAAAAACAGTTACGATGCAACATTTGAAGCCATGGAAATTCGTCAAAAATCACGACACAAGGCAGTGAGCAATCGTGGGCGCGTGTTAGCTAATACCTTATTTCTATAGAGCAATATTCGGCAATAAAATTCACGTACAAGCGGACCTCGCAAAATTTAAAAGCGATACAGATAGATTTTTCGAATCGAAGTTTGATAAACAAATAATTCTGTATGTATATAACAATTATTTATACTGAATAAAAAAAATCTTTTTTAACATCACAACGTTAAAGGAAGTACTTTGAAATACATACTAAAAAAGGACTAAAACCAAATGACATTGAAATCTATTCCATTTAGTAAATATAGATAGCAGTACATTTGTTCAAATTAAACCGCTAATACTTTAATTTATTATATGTATACAAAATTTAAATTTAATTATGTGTTAATTAAAATATTCTGAGAATTCCTTTAGGGTTCCGTAGTCAAAGCGTGCTGACAGGTCCTTACTGCTAAACCTACGCTTTTTGGCGATCCCCTTTATCCGAACTTTCTCTAAGCAGTACTTTAAGTAGGAATCAATAAGAAAAAAAATAGAATTTTATTGTGATGCATATCATAGCAAATGATAAAAAGAGCGAAAATGAGTGAGAGGGTTTGCGTATTTCAATTTTTTTAAGTTTTTTTCTATATCTTAAAAGCAGTTGCAAGCATTAAATCTATTGTAATTATAGTCCAAACTGAAAACTAAGTAAGTGAAACACGAAAAACGATAAAAACTAAGTAAGTGAAACTAGTGTTAAGGATCTCTAACTGAATTAAAAATAAGATATAATATTTTTTAGCCAATTTTACATAATATAATTGTGTAGTATGATAGCACGGAACCCTCTCTGAGCGAGTCTTGTGCCCACTGGGCCGGTTTTTATATCAAACGGTTCTTTATGACCGTAATACACAGTACCCAACACTCATTCTCCCTTTTTGGTGCATTATTAAAAAAGACTTAATAGTTCCACCCATAGATAATGTTACACCTACAGCCCGCCACGTCAAACTACCGCGAGCGGCGATGGGCGTTGACAGGTCGAGGTGGCGCGCTTTGGTCACAATTTTGCTCGATTAGAAAAAATGATCATACTTGTATTGGAAAATTAACAGCATTCTATACGAAATTCATATTTTTTATACGTCAGGGTATATTTTTCGTATGGTTAATAATCCGATAATGATATATCTTATCAATATAATAATAAAAGAAAATATCACGTAATTATGTACATTACATTCTTATGAAGTTTTTAAAAAGTTAATACTTAGCACTTTATTCAGCTGTTGAACATCGAGGACTGGGCATGAGCCATGAGCCATGGGATAATTTGAATATAAATGCCAGGAGCGTTGAAGCGAGTAAGAAACGCAGATGAACTCATATTAAAATTTACGTGTTCCCTATTAAACAAATATAATTTCTAACGAATATCTCTCGTGCACTGTCAGCTCGAACCGCGTCGGGCGAATTCTTAGTGCTTTGGAAACAGGGTAATTAAGAATAAAAAATGGAACATACTTTAACACGTTAACCTATTAAACAACACATTAACATAATAAAATGTAACATATTGACGTAACAAACAACAGCGCTGTGTCGTTTATTCGTGGAACGATTTTCGCTGAGTCGGTACGTTCTGGTCTTGCGCCGACGCGCCGCAGTCCGCTGGCGCAGTGCGACTCACCAAAAAACGAAGGCGGGGGCCTCGGTGGTCTGCACCACCGAGCACTGCAGCTTCAACGTCGAACCCGGTTTCAGGTATTTTTCAGTCGGCCCCGAAATTTGTGCTCTCGCCTCTGTTGAGAGAAATTTATTTTGAAATTGTGGAAATTCAACGAACAATTATAAATTATAATATTTCATATAATTTCAGGTCATAAATTGCATATCATAGTTGCAATTTTTAAATACAAAATGGTTAATAAACGCAAACTTTATGATATTACGTAAATATGTTTTCCACGTGAAACATCTGTAACTACCGGGTTATTGATATATTTATTATTATAATAGTCATTGATTTTCAGTAAGTATATATTCTTTAAGGATTTAATTAAGGCATTAAAAAATTCACAAGCCTGCCTGAAATAACTGACAAACATCAATAAAGCAAAACAGGTTTGCTGGAGTCATAAACAAAAATATATAAATATGTCTATAGCCCATAAATAAAAATGTCATGATATTCGAGACGATTTACATAAATATTCTTTTTTATGTGTACTTTCAGTTTTCGTATCGAATAAGTATCACAAACGATAATAAATACTAACGACATCCGACTCGACTTCAGACGTTTTAATTTTAGTTTTCTGGAGCACTTCCAACGTAGTTTATTGCCCCCTCCAACTTAAGTCGTAATTCAGTTTTTATATTTATCGCCAATTCTATTTCATCGATGCCTTTTCTTTCATTCCAACTACACAAAAAATATTTCGATCCGAATAATGACGAATCTTTTGCCAAATTTTCTTTAACTAAACTTCAGATGTCACGTTATGAAACTCTCCTCCAAGGATTATGAGGTCGTTTTCTATAACGTGTCCACTGACGCCTGACCCTGCCGCCAGAACATGCTAACGCGTACTACAAATTTTAATGCATTATTTCCAAGGTTGCAGAATAATCCGATCATTTGACGGGGTTCGATGTATAGACTCATCGAACCCTAATTTATACGTGTCAAGTGATTTAATCACAGCCGGTTCGAGTTGCTCCATTCCTGCTTTAGGAACGTAGGCGTGTTAAGAGATAATATTACCGACTTATTCCACTGATTGCCTAATTGTGTCCTATTCTAATAAATCCCAATAAAAGGATTTTAAGGATCATCTTGGATATCTTTGAAATTGTATCAGCCATAAATTATGTCTAAGCGATAAGAGATTATTTCAAGATAACCCCCCAATAAATTTATTACTGTAGATACAAGAAATGCACATATGTTGCTTTCATGATAATGTTAAATGATTATTTTTAGAATTCCTTGGCGGTATAAGAAAATTGAGACCCTTGTGACGTTCTTCTGTCTGCGTGGTTGCCTGTTTCTTTCTATTTCGTGCCTCTCGGCCATTGTATTTCTACTGCTAGACACAAACCTCCTCCTATATTTACTTTTTTTGTTACTATTTGATATGTGTGTATATGTGTGTGTGTAAGTTTTTCTGGCACGTCGCTTTTTTTATCGAAGACCATTCAATATAGAAAGCTTAAATTCGTAATATTTGTGTGTACTTCATATGAAGCTAGGTTAATTTTAATTTACAAACGAGTAGCGTGGTCACAGCAGCGTCTAATGGAATAAATTTGATGTGAAACAGAAGAATTGGAATATTGTATACAATATAATGTTATTAACTACATTAAATAAAAACCTATTTTTTTATTAATTCACAAGCATTATTAATAATTATATTCAAGAAAAACAGTGGCACTTCGGGAGTGCCTACAGAAATGATAACTTGAACAATTAGGTGTGTATTTTTTAAATCATCAGAAAATAATTTATTGTGCAATAAATGCTTTTAAGTCATGTATTTTTTATTCATTTAAAAACTACTATTACAAAAATTGTCTAACAATTTTCATTTAATGCGTTGTGGTACATGAAAAATAAGGCATATTATTTTACATGCAAAAACTCCCGACATAAATATTTATCTATATTGTACTTATATACACAATACATCTTTATATTATATATAGTTATATTATCGATGTATTGCAACCCAAACTCAACTCTCGTGTAAACGGGGCCAATATAAGTACGCACGTACTGTACGTACGTACAGAAGTGTCGGTTACGGTAAGGGTAACAGCGACGCGAGTTCAATGGTTTTCTCCCACCTTATAAATGCCCAACGCGCCTAAAGAAGTTTTCACTTCAAAAATTATAAAAATTTTAATATATTATTTTTATATTTTCATTAATCACTAAATATATTCAGTATAACAGAAATATTTCCTGTTTTGTTTTCGATGGTTCACGAATCGTTTATTCAATTGCGATGAAACTGGTAAATTGTTTTTACCGTGCCAAATAATATTCGAATCAAAAGCGGAACCAAGAGAGGAATCGTCAGCGGGATCAGGAATCAGAAACTGAATTAAAATTGAAATCGAGGTTTAGACTGGAATTGAAATCGTGAGCAGGACAAAATGGGGACTGGTATTCGTAAAATGCAATACATCGCTCTGTACCAAAGACGAATAAATGTCCACTCGGACGGAGCCGTAGGCAAGAACTAGGTTAATATAAGAATGGTTATAGATGGACTTAGGCTAAGGTATATTATGTGATGAAATTTATTTATTCGCGAACTATCAAATCGTTAAAGTTCTATAAAAATCGAAAAAATCGTCAGAGCTCTGAACACTCTGGCGTAGGCCCACTTCGCTCTTGTCCGCTATTCTTACTATCTTATCGGCTTATTGCATTTTTTTTTTGCATAGTTAGCAAAACTTTGACGTCAAGTCGTATATAAATTTATCTATAAAAGGAAACATTGTATGATAACCGATAAGTGTATCGACAAGTTTTCTTGTGTATCTATTTTTATTTATTTTTATTGTATGCATATACAAAATAATACAAAGCGTTTGACGTTGCTATTCTATATTTACCTTTCATCAATCTTAATTAACGAAATATTCAAATATGAGTTTATACGATTTAGAATTCATTTTATATATATTTATATTTTATAACAGACACAATATCATAATCAATTAATAATTATTTTTATTATAATTTCATGCATACTCTATCAATCCATACATCTGTTTTATCTTGCATGTAACGAATGAGCAGAATTTTGAATTTTCAGAAATAATATTAAGCAAAAAAGAAGCAAATCAATGAATAATTAATACAAGAATTAATTTGCTTCTCTCGCACGATGCGTGCGCACTGATCTTTCATAACATATACTGTTTTAATAGCTTTTTAATGTTTGACGCTATTTACAATTTCCATTCAAAATTTTTCTATTATAGATAGTTTTAAAAAGTTCGTCAGTACTGCAACTAGAGTGCTGGAATATTGTAATATAGACGTCATACCCGCATGGTTTATTTGATAGACGGGCGACCCTCATCTTCATTATATTTCAATATTTAAATTATCCACTTGA
The DNA here is from genome assembly GCA_005406025.1 of Eumeta japonica. Lineage (NCBI taxonomy): Eukaryota > Metazoa > Arthropoda > Insecta > Lepidoptera > Psychidae > Eumeta > Eumeta japonica. The sequence goes on along the minus strand of BGZK01001924.1, from coordinate 40,599 downwards.
CATCGATCTAGACCAGTAGCCAAAAGAGTAGAGAAATCCCCCAGAGAAATAGATGGGCCGAACGCCGGACTTGGTGTAATTGTATTACATTGATGTATTAATATTTCCCGTGGAAAGTGAATAATAGCGGTTTGTCGATTGATTAAGCCTATTAATAAAATCATACAAAAGATTCCAGAAGCTAAAACCCCCTACAACATATTCTTGAAAATTCTCGCATTTACTATTACTTTAAAAGCTCGAATTTTACGTAAATTACTATGAACAAAGCAGAATTTTTCCACTTACAAAAATATAAACAGAGTTTTCACTGTGATATGAAGTTTTTTGATGTATAGTTTAAAAAAAAAAAACTTGAACATAATCCAATTCGAACAATGGATATACGTAACTCTTTTTTTTTTTTGTTGCAGTTATGAAAAATTGTTTAAAAAAATTGAGAAACTTATAAAGGAGTAATTGATTGCTCTCGGCTTCCTCGAAATCAGTTCTGTGACTGGTAACGGAGACTGAATTGAAAGCGGGATAGGGAGCAGAATCGATAACGGAAGCAGACCGGGACGGAAACCAAGAACGGAATTGAGGAAGAAAACAAATGTGGGGTCGAGAACAAAATCAAAGGTATGATTGGATCGGAATCAAAAGTGAGAAAGAGATCGAGATGGAATTCTTTCGATAGAAAAGATGAATTAATTCAAGTTTACAAAAGATGTAATTTGTATGTTCGTTCCCTATGCGTGCCTGAACCTTTAACCCGATTTGAATAAAACTTTCGTGATATGTTGTACGCTTGCTCGGAAAGGTCTATCAAAAAATAAATTTCTATTTGTCCTGATTTTCATCCGCGTATTTATTCTATTAAACCAAACCACAGAACAGATTATAAAATTTATTTCATTAATAGATAGGTACACTATTCTTAAGTAAATTAGACTACTAATATTTACTGCCGGATTAATTGATGTATTCATTAGCTAAAATGATTTTAATAATTCTTTAACTCACTTAGAAAACTGAACAATCTCTCTAAATAATATAGTATATATTTGATTTTGACATTAGAATTTGCCTCTGGCTTCATATGAATCGGAACAACGACTAGTAGCGAAATTAGTATTGAAAACGTGACAAAAACCGATTAAAGAATAAGACCAAGAACAGTATCGAAAGCTGGACTGAGATCGAAAATGCAAACAGGAATGATGTCGAAAACGAGTGTGAAATTTGGATCAGAATCAATAGTGTGACCGCGATTGAAATTGAAAGCGAAATCGGGGTTGATTTTTACATAGATCTACACAAAAAAATAACAAATTGAGTCTATGTTCATGCTGGCGAAGCTGCGGAATTAAGTATATGGGCAAGCCACACACACGAAAGGGCAAAACAGCATCTGCCGGGCCAGCTAATTACAAATGAAAACAGTTTGTTATGGATATATTTGGACAGGATCTAATAGTTAAAGACCTGGAGGAAATATATCAGAATGAGGAATTTTTGTCTACAGAACCAGATTTTAACCAATAAATGTTTTTGACGACAACGTCTTAAATTAGGTTGCGGCTGGGAGTCACTTATGAAAAATGTAACGCTCGGTAACGTAACGATGAGTCACCGAACAGGCCCGCCGAATCCACTCAACTATGATCGGTCTGCCGCGCGCAGCACTAGAGAATTATGCATAGCTTGCAAATGTATTGCAAGTTATTGTATGTATATTTGTATATAAATACGTATGTATGTAAAGGTAAAAATAAAATTTTGTTAATATGAAATTCAGTGCGAGATTCTTTGTATAAATTAATGTTTTAAATATAATTCTTTGTATAAATAAATGTTTTAAATTGTTACTATTATTTCATCCTTCTTCCTACTATACGAATGAATATTCACATTAAAATGATTTTACCATTCAAAGTCGTTGTCACGTAAAACTTTCGCCCGTATACCGACTTTACAGGCAACCAAATTTTTTCGATTTTTTTAACGTCATCAGTATTAAAACACTGAATTAGAAACCAAAGGAGAAAATTTCAGGGTGATCACTACAGTCAGTCACCCCAATCACGAAACGGCGTGATTCTTAAAAAGGACTCACCCACGACTTCCAACCTCAGAAAGATGCTGGTGGGCGGGTGCGAGGACACCTGGCACTCGTACACGCCCGCGTCGCGTTTCTGTACGAAGCGCACTTTCAACGTCCAGTCCTGGGGAATTCAGCAGATTTTAACAATACACTATATTAAGTACGCCCGGTCTCGCTGACGGTGTTACTATCAATGCTTAAAAGGTCAAAAAGAACCACTAACCACTCAGTCTAGACTTGTGTGTCTGTCTCTCATTTTTTTTTATATGTAATAGCCATTTATTTTCTTTTGGATATCTACTATTTTTGGAGAGGTGAAGTTTTACTAAATCTAAAGAAGTCACTTTTGCTTTATATACTACAAAAACCAGTATTCAGGATAGAAAACAAATCAAATTCTCAATTTTTTTCTATTCCCTGTGGAATATTATTTGACATGTTAATTTTCACATATAAGTGATTTATCACTATTATATTTTTATATATTATATTTTACACTATTAATGAAGTTACTATGGAAATCAAATTTCCACTTCAGTTCAAAATATATGTAATACACATAATGCACTTGGCTTTAGAAATGCTACTTTGTACTTTTAACTTTTAAACTATGGCCTCACGCTAGAATTAAATACGTCATTAAGAGCGTCAATGTTGCCACTCAGTAATAATTTAAACATTACTGTAAAATAAAATTCTTAAATATGAGTGTATATCAAGAAGAAAACAAACGAAATATAGACTTTTACGAATAGTAACAGCTAAAACGTACCTCAGAATGCTGCAAGTGTATAGCTTGAAACCTCTGATCCGAGCTGTAGGTCGTGAGCCCGACCGTCAGCAAATGGTAGTCTTTTCTTCTGATCCAGGACACCTAATAAAAAGATTTGTTTACATCAACATAAGTATTGTTCAGCTTCAATTTCATGCGATATTAGACTGCTAGACGTCACTTGCGAAAAAGTCAAGCACAAGTCTTCGTGAGGCGCACTGTAAGTTTCTGGAACTGGCCACTTATTTAAACAATATTTTAAAAGTAATTACTACATTTGAAAATGGAACTCTTTGGCTGTAGAATATAGTTTATTTCGTCTAACTGTCAACTGTTTTTACATTGCGGCGTTATTTAAAGAATTGCTCTCGCAATTCTTTGATTTCTTCATCACTATGGATTTAACTCGTGAAAATTTTCGTAGTATGATTTTCAACATTTTAAAATGTTATTTGACAGCTCAGCAAAGCCTTGCTTGGCTTCCAACTACTTTTGACGATGAAGCATCATGCAAGATGACTATTTATAACTTTATTACAGAATTTAAGCATGGTCGTATCAATTCAGTGACGAATTTCGTGATGGTCGCCCGTCCATTGTTGTGGACAACAAAAACATCGATTTGGTGCGCTTTATGATCGATACAGACAGGCATGTGACCTACCATGAGATTTCGGCAACTTCAGGCATAGGCATGAGTTAAATACAATCAATACTACATAAATATTTGGGTATGAAAAAGCAGTGCTCGCGGTGGATCCCACACAATTTGACTGAGGCTCAAAATACGGACCGCGTCATTTGGCGCAATGCGATGCTTACCAGATCCAAGAAAGGAGCGTCAAATTTTGTATGGCGTATAGTAATAAGTGACGAAATATGGATTTATTGCTACGACCTCGAAACAAAGCAGCAATCTACCGTATAGGTCTATCGAGATGAGCCGAAACCAACCAAAGTGGCGCACAATTGAAGTGCCTCAAAGTCAGTAAGAGAATGATTGCTTCTTTTTTTTTTAAAAAACTGAACACATGGCTACTGTTACTTTGGAGAATTGTTGTATCGTGAATAGTGATTGGTACACAACCATTTGTTTGCCAGAAGTTATTGACGAACTCCGTAAAAATAACCATAAACATCGCATTATCGCAACAGACAAAAAAATTTTGAGGGAGAAAACGTATAACTTATAAGCATTCCTGGGTACAGTCCCGACCTGCCACCTTGTGATTATTTTTTTTGTTTGCAAAAATTAAAAACTAATTCTGCAATCAACGATTTTTATCACCAGAAGAGGTTGTCATAGATTATGAAAAACATGTTTCCAAGGTCACCAAGAGGGAGTAGCATAAATATTTTCAATGGGTTTATTCGTATGAAAAAGTACTAACGGAAAATATTTCGAGAAACAATAAATAAATTTTCGACAGTAAATAGTATTTTTTTCTCGTTCATTCCAGAAATTTTCAGTCCACCCTAGTTGTCGTATGTGTACATATAATGTAAAAGTGATGTAGTACCTACGCCTTTCAAAGTCTAATGATTTCCGGTCATATTATGAACATAATAATCGTTAATAGGAGTGCGATTTTGCGAACTCGTGTTCGCCGGCACGAAATTCACGCTTTTGTTTTGTGCAATTTATAACTGTCTTATTCCATTCGCTTCGTAAGACCAGAGATCAGGGATAACTGTGGACTACTTCTTACTCCATACAATTACATACGTCCACCTTCCGAAAATATGTCCACTTCTCTTCTAGATTGATTGTCTGTTTGTACAGTGAATAAAACAGAAATTTTATTTTAAGAAGGTTCTAGAAATACAAAGATTACAGTGCGCGGAAGCTCAAGTAGCTGAGCCAAAGCTAAGTAGCTTAATATCTCAAGTGAATGAGATTCGGTTTCTGAAATGAATTTATATCCATATACTTATAAAACGTTGAAAACAAATGATTTTGTTCATAGGAATTGATTATTATTACTATGATTTATATATATTCTAAGGAGTTATAGAACTTTATAAATTATATCTTTAGTAAAATAATTATTTATTTCAAAAACATTTACAGATATACATACACACGCTAGCTAAAAATCTTTTACATTTAGGGATCATATAGGGGGTGTAGTTTTTTTACACTTCGCTCTTTCACTTTTGATTAAAACTCAATAGGTTAAGTAATTCAAGCAAATATTTAAAAGGCTGACTCTTGTAGTCAGTGTTCCATAGACTTAGGGTACACAATCAATAAATTAATAAAAAAATGTAAGCCTGCGTATCCTATAATTAAATATTGTTTAACCTTACGTCATCAATGCATCCTACTAAGCTTTATCAGGAAAATTTTAAATTAATGTACTTAATTTTTCTAAACTGAACTATATTTTGAATCGCTTTGAACCTGGAAAAAGTTTAGAGTAAGTTCGAAGGTTCGTAGTTTACCCGGCACGTTACAAATTTGTAATTCTAAGCTGTTCAATAAACCCAAAACGTGCCGCACGCTAGAACCTAACCCGCTACATTGCCAAAATTAAGTTATGAACACGCCCCTAAAGTAGTAATTAGGGGCGCTCGCTCGCTCAATCTTTTAAATTATATTTTAGTTAGGGCCTTATTTAATAACAGCTACGTGCGCTCCTTCACCCACTCGAGGGTCGGATATTGCCAAATTTGTTAACGTTTATATCAGACTTTACTGTTCCGAAGGATTAAATTTGTACGCGTGTTATTTACCAGGGCGGTTCATTACGTCGCGACCACAAATAAATACCTACTGTACGAAGTTCAATCACCGCACTGCTAATGCACGATTTTTTTGTAAAGACCGAGGGACTTGTTCGATGTGAGTCGGAAGCCTAATAAGGACCCGTATTACAACGCGGCCGAGGGCTCGACGTGCTCCGCGAGGCACCAAACCATCAGTTCGATTTGGCACACAGAAACGTCATTAGTTGATTTGCTCGTGATCAGGATGGAGACGCGTCCTTCTAGTTCGAAGGCACCGAACTTTGAACTTTCAAATAAACTCTTCAGTGATAATAATTAGATGGATTCTCATGTTTTGGGAACGACACAAATTTTTAAGCCCTCAAAAAAAATATAATTATATATAAGTTTGTCTCGTACATAACATTATGAAGCTCCTAATTTTTGCTTCTGAACTGATATTTCAAAATTTCTGTGGTGTGAAGAAGTAAATAAGGTTTACAATGATGTTTTTACCTAAGTCGAACACCTTTAATTTTAGGTTGTCCTGCTTCCGTTTAATGAAGCTTCCGTGCGTATTTTCCTTAGCTGAAAATTGGGTCGTATATAAATAACTACACTGATCATTGGTGTTGTACCTATTTTTTTTTGACAGCTCCTCAGTTACAAATGCAATTAAAATTAAAAACAGTTTTCTATGTGCTCTGGATTGTCGCCAAATTCACGAAGACAAAACTCCTCAATTAATGAAACTCGGCGTGTGAGCCACCTTAAGTCTGGGGGCTTAAAAAGGCGATTAATCAAAACTCTGACAGACATCTGTCAACTTAGCGAAGGAACTTTGTGATGGGGATTACGGGTATTATAACTGCAAACTCCTTTTAAGACGGCACTTCGCAGTCGCCCCGATTTTAAAACTTCCCAACTCGACTATTTGTTTATACCAAATTTACAAATAAAAGTTTTTATCGCAAACATGATTGTAATGCTAATTGAATGCTGGAACATCAATATTTTTATAAAAGCATATATAACTGTGATGTAATAGCATTAAAATATTATACATTTTATGTATTACGCCATTTATATTGTTAAACATTTTCAAAAGGTTCACAGTAGATTTCAGTACAACTTATTTTTAATTTAGAAATTTAATTTATTTTAAAGTGTGACTGAAGATATTAAAAAAAAATTGGTTTGCAATTAAAAAATTTATATAGATTTTTACTATTGGAATGCAGGACCATACTTCCTCACAGTTTTTTTATTTTGGATCGAGGGTATAGTGCTTCAAGGCCTCCATGCTGTCCAGCGCCGTATAGGGATTACTGAGAACTTGCTTACTCTTTACTATCTCCTTTCCCATTACTCTCAATTTAAGCAGTCATAAAATTGTTTCTGGTCAGGGTTCGACCTGACACCTTCTCATTCGAAAGCAATGCGCCGACATCTCGTCTTCTGCCGATATATATATATATATATATATATATATATATATATATATTTGTTTTTGCAATAATCATAGGAAAGTTTATAAATATAATGCTTACCGAAGAATAAACTTTGAATTAAGTCTCACTATATATTCTTAGTTCTATTTGAAAACCGTGAAGCTTAAAATAGAATCAAGACCATACATCGACTTCGGAAACTCCGGAACCAACCGAAAAACCAATGAAAATCTAAATTCCTAACTAAGACGATCAATAGGGTAAACACTCACGATCCCATCGCCGATGTTGTGGATGACGCAGGGTATGAGCGCCGTGGAGCCGACCTGCGACGTCACCACCGTGTTGTTATCGGTTCCGAAGTGTTTCTCTGGCGAACCACTGCCGAAAATGTCCTCCAGAGGGGGGAAAGTGACGGTCAGCCCGTTGTCCTGGGGTTGCTCGAGGCTGGCTTGCGTCGCCTCAGGCTTCGCAGTCGAGGTACCTGCTGACATATAAAAAGTATTGAAGTCAAGAACCAACACTCAGCTGTTGGCTGAATGTATTTAATCTTCCAACACTACGTGTTTGTGATGATCTTAGGAAAATTTATGATAACTAAAAGAGAAAGTGCATTTGAATCCAAACTTCATCTTAGAACGACTCCAGAGACATTCAATGAACCTCAACAGGCAGTTCCTATTTAATATTTTGATCAATATAATCGTTTTCTAATCCAACTGTACATCGAAACAATTTTTTTATTTACATCTTATAGAAGTAAAAGCATTAAAGAGATAGACATTAAAAGATACAACAATATTGGTTATGTTTGTTGTCCGCAAATTGTCAACAATTACAATTTGATGAATGGTTTACATTTCAAATTATAACATTAAAAACAGGCATATCCAAGGTCAACTCGCGTAAATAGGGTTCCGTAAGTTCAATATCTTTCATTTTTTTTAAATATGACCTAAATTTTTTTGTGTGTTTGTAACACGTTGCACGTTGTTTAAATAGTTCTTTTAAAAGTACTCCAAGGTTTCAAAGAATTGTTTTTATTTAAATGAATATTTTCGGAAGTAATCGCTCCAAAATTAGCATAACTTTGAGTTTTTAAACCTTTTATTTTTTAAACCGTATATTCAAAAAATATGAAATAATTTACAACGATAACAGTTAATAAATACTTTCGACAAAAATATTTTGAATTTGATCGGATATACTGTTTTTGAGTTATTGGCGAAAAACTGTGCTTCTCAAGAAAAGGACGTAAGTGCCATGAAGATACTCTTTTTTACTGATACACTTTATACTGATTTAATAGTAATAGTAGACATACCTACTTGTTTTTCTAGTTATAGGCGACTAAAGTGCCTCTAACTATTCTGTGTGGAAAATATGGAAAAAGTGTAACAACGTACTTATTCCATTTGTAGTGGATTTTTTTGTAATAATGGCTTCAAAAGCCCACATTGAGCATGGTCCAACATGTTTTTGGCCAGTTTTTAATAATAATAATATAACAACAATATCTTCGCACATAGATACATCACCGTCTGGTCGCAAATTAAGTTACGAGGAGGATTGTACTATGAGGACTAAATAGTTGATATAACACATATGTACTTTTTTTGTAAATATATACATATAACACATAGAAACACCCAGACTCAAAACAAACATTATAATCTATACCACTATATAAATCTATTGGTTCTGTCTGTATATTTATTTTTTTCACTTAATTTTGTGATAAATAATCATCTTATGATAAAATGATTCATATTATACAATTTTTTTCATTTTTGTCTGTCTTCTTGTAATTCAAGAACGGCATGATCAATTTTGATAAAAATTAATACACACGAAAAACATGTGATGACCCAAATGTTAGTTTATATATAAGATCGGTTAACTTTACAGTATCTTATATATCTTCTTATAACTCAAGAACGGCTTGACCAATCTTCATGAAAATTGGTACACACCAAGAACGTGTAATAGCGCAAATGCTAGGCTATAAAGAAGATCGATTAACTCTATGGTATCTTATTAAAATGAATGAAAGATTACATTAATGATTACGCCATTCCTGTACAATAACTTCCACGGGCGAGTTATCCATATTTCTGGGTATGTAAATTATTTATCCACTCCCTACTATGGATTTAATATTTTAAATAATGAAGGCTATAAACATTTTACTATGATCCGCGATCAAGATAAAGTATTGGACATGTTTATTAAACTTCGACAAGTAAATAAGTAACACAAGTAACCTCTCTTAAATATCAAGTAAATTAAATTCAATATTTTCATGTTTAGTATTAATTTTCATTAGACCAACATTATTCCGCACGCAATTTGTTTTTATGGAAACTGATACTGATGATATCGCACCTTTTGATTTTCATGTGTTTGATTTGTCCGGTATTGAGAAATTCGACGTCGAAGAGGAAAAGGAGACGAGTTAATTTTTTTTTAATTGTCCGTGTTCTGTTAGATTTCTTTTTTATTACAATCACCATTATTTTTGTTTAAATCTTCTGTCTTTAATCTATGAAAAATAATGGCCTATTTAAGCTCCAATGCGTTTCCAATATTAAAACATATTGATTGATATTTATTGTTATCTATTATTATTTATTAAAATTAAGAATGATCAACGAAGCGAACAGGTAACAGCTATATTTTTTACTTTTAACTTTTAATCTTGCTATCTTTATAATGCTTGCTATTAATCATTGATTAATAATCTTAATCAATGTTTCAAACCTACCCCTGCAGGTTTGAAACATTGCAAAATTATTTTTTTGTGATTTCGACCGCAATTGAGAATAAATTTTATGAAATTCCACCCACTGAGGGCAGTGCGGGTGCGTTAGATATATAAAAAAAAACAATTGAAAACGTTTAATCTATAGCTCCTGCAGGTTTGAAACTTGTCAAAAAAATATATTTTGGCATGTTAGAATTTATACCCACAAAGGGGATTGAGGGGTTGATATAATAATATTAAAAAAACTAGTGGTCCCCCGCCCGCTTTGCGTGGCGTAAAATACACGCGTAAGACGAATATAAAATTTTGTTATTTAGTTTTTATTTTTATTATGAACGACGTTTTTTTTTTTTATTATGAAAGACGATTTCTACTAGTTTTGAAATTTGTAGAAATTTGTAGACAATGAAGTTTGTAGGCAAGAAAGTATAGCTCGAACTATAATTAATATTTTTTTAATATTATTGTACATCTAGAATATGACCGTAATCCAAAACAGAACTGACAGCTAATTCGGCCGATATAGAAGATGAAGGAATTCATTATAAACTATTTCTAGGGCAGCAATATTGGAGGCACATTTGAATAATAAAAATAGCGCAATTTAAATTTACGCCCAGCGAAGCGGGCGAGTGATCGCTAGTCAAATAAATAAATATTCGTCTTGTGCGGGAAATCGAACCCCTGCCCCCCGCGCAGCGAGTAGAGCCACTACCACCTGCGGCGATCAGGCAGTCTGCAGGCAGTATTTTATTGTCCTTAAATTGACGTTGCATTCCAATAATACAAAGTCCACTATAAATTAACACTTACTAAATATATGGCTACATACTTAGTAAGTATCAGTTTATAATGGCCATTGAAATGAAGCGAAAAAATTAAGTCCATTCTAAACTGACAAGCACTAAGTATACGAGTACATACTTAGTAAGTGTCAGTTTATAATGGTCTGTTGAACTGAAGCAAAAGGTAAAGTCCATTTTAAACTGACCCTCACTAAGTATGCTAGTACATACTCAGAGAGTGTCATTTCAAAATGGCCATTGAAACGAAGCGAAATGTAAAGCCCTGTGTAAACCGATATGCACTAAGTGTGCGAGTACAGACTTAGTGTCAATTTGGAATGGCTATTGAAATGAATAGAAACGAAGCGGCGAGCTATATATTCCTATAGTGTTTTTTTTTGGAATTCATAAGTAAAGAACACGTTTCTGAATTTTTTCTTTTCAAAATTTTAGATGCAGCAGTTTTGTAGATAAGGAGGAAATGTCAACTTTCATTTATTTTCTTAAATATCTTTAAAACCCTTTACCAAAAAAACTATACTCTCTTAGACATTCTCAGAATAAACACTTTCATGTCCTGTGTACAATTTGAAAAACTTTTTTTAATTTACTTATTTACCCCCAAAACTAACCTGCACGCTTAAAATTCATTTATTTAAGTTACCAGTTTGTTATCTGGTCATGGTCGTACATATCTGTACCAAATGTCAACTTAATCGATCCAGTAGATTCGGAGCAAACTGACAGTGACAGGTGGACAAACAAACAAACACGCGAATCATATTATAAGGGTCCCGTTTCTTCATTCGAAGATGAGGAAACCTAAAAAAGAAACCGAATCTTATAATAATAGGACGAAAGTTTTAAATTCGCTGATGGGGCCAAAATTGACTGATAAATCAATATTTTTACCACAAAAATAAGATCACATTTTTTTTTGTACTTATTCTAAAATTAAGATGAATAAATGACTAACAACTAGTGTACTGTATTATAAAAACTTCAACCAAACACCTTTCAACTGTTAACAATCTGCATTGCCTTTAAACGTAACAATGAACTTAAATTGAAGTCTATTAATTAAATGATTCAACGAATATAACCGAAATGGTCACTAATGTCGTAGGATAATATTCAAAGACTGATTGATGTTTTTTAGACCGTATTTAAAAAATATTTCTACGTTGATGACATTTTAGTACTTTACATTTTTAATTGAAATTTAATTCTCTCCTTTAATATTTAAATTTTGTTATATGGTAGTTTCGAATGTTTTTTTGGGAAGTTTTTTAAATTGAAGAAATCCATCCGAATAATTTATACATAGAATGTTATTAGTCAGTGTATGCAGACGTGTACAGAAACTGATCACTTTTTTAACCAATCTGTAAGATGGACAGTTATTGAAAAATCTAATCTTAAGATTCGCTTCAAAAGACTTTTTATGTAACACTAAATCACCCGTGAGCTGTACCTGCCATGTACAGTTTCACGCAAAAAATGGATTTTGAAAAAGTGTGTGAAGAAAATGCAAATAATCATTTATTTATTATGTTATACCTCGACAACCAGTGTAAGGTTAGGAAGTGAAGACAGTAAATTTATTTAAAATGATAAAATGAAGTTTCTTTTACAATTACATTTTTTTCTGCAATATCGATGTATAAAATGAGAAACTTCTATACAAGTCCGCATACACTTACTTATCGCTATAACTGACTATATTTCACTAACCTACTCTAATGCATGTAAATTACGTCTGCAGTAAAATCGAAGTATAAACGCATATCATACAACAGCAAGAAAATACCGTCTTCCCCTCCGAGTAGATGAATCGATAGGACATGTATTGGTGTGTGAAATTTTAAATCATCAAAAATTAAATACGATGCTGAGATAGGCGGTCCCACATTATTTTTGTATCAGGTTCTAGGGCTTGAACCTTAAACTCTACCATCTTGACCAATTGCAAGTTGCCGTTAACGGTCGTGGTCACCAATGAGATGACAACGTCCGTGACCGAGCTTAACGTGTCTTCTGGTGCACGGCTTAATTTGATCTAAGTCAAAGACTCATAAGTCAATTCGATTCACCTATTGGGAGAATTGAATCCGGTACCTTCTATTCTTCTAGTTGGAAGGACACGCCTTAACTATTGAGCCATCAACACTCAATGTGTATCTGTTATTTCTCCATTAGCGCTAACCGCCAGCCTATCAAAGGAAACGACTGTGTTTTTTTTGTCTGTTCGTGGACTTTGGATGTCTATTGTAGTTTATGCCATGAATGTATAACTCATTCGACTAACTAGAATGGATGTATTCGGAGTGACCCTTAGATTCTATACTTAACATGTATTCTTAAAATATTCTTAGATTCCATTAAGAGTTTGAAGATTGAAACTGGGTGAAAAGAAAACAAGCAGAAAGCAGAAGAGTAGATATATTCAGCAAAACAAAGATACAATAATTAAATACAGAACTGATATATATATATATATATATATATATATATATATATATATATATCCTTAGAATGGTAGTCGCGAATGTTCTTCGAATGCGAAGGAATCATAATTTATTTACAATTATTAAAAGATAGTTATAACTAATTATTGTTAGATGTCAATGTTAGGTTTAAGTACAATATTTAAAACTAAATCTAACATCGAATATCCAGAGCGCAATAATTTTTACTCATATTATATTTGAATTGCTTACGAAAAATCTAACATTAATGTTAGATTTTAACTCAAAATAAATGCCTTTTGAATGTAAATACACATTGGGCGTTACAAACCTGGGGGGGGGGGGGCAAGGGCGGGAGGTAACTTGTTAACGATTCTCTATTGTTTTTTTTAACGGAATTATTTTATACTTTTAATTATTTTGCTTGTGAGCGCAGTTTCCAATAATATGTTGAAATGAAATATTAAATCGAAACATTTAAAAAGACGTATAGTAATTTATTTCATTTGTTCTCCTTCAATAAATAAAGTGAGTAAGTGAAAATAAAAGTCACGTCAACCTTACTATCTAAGGTGACCACACAAAATTTGCATAGATTTATAAGAGAAGAATAAGATCAGATTTAATAAGATCTAATCAAAAATTAAGCGTCTGAAAAACAACAGAATTTTCATATTAACCACCTAGGTCACTTAGAGGCTAATTCTGCAGGATAATTTCAAATATAATATAATTCTCTCAATTAAACTTAAAATGAAACCTTGTTCAAAAATTCCTTTTTATGGTTGAATAAAAATATTTAATTGTTGAAATTGATATTTGAATAACCAATATTTAATAAAAATAGTTAATTATTCAAATACCTATTTCAATTACTAATTCCACTTCTTTATTCAAATTATTATTAAATTTCTTTATTCAAATACCAAATCTAAATGCAATCGAAGCATGTGAAGTTTGAAGGGAAATCTTTTCAATAAAGTTAAATTTCAAACTTACTCTCTTTTCTACACGAACATATCCAAACACGACGCGTGGTGCGTTGTGTGTAAGTCTGTCTATTAGTGCCTCAAAGGGTTCGTCCACGCAATAAACACGACAACTTCAAAATGTAATTTTACGAATTTCCTATATTCGTACGATCAGAAAACCCACGGACATGCAACAAGAATAGTTTCAACGTGACAAGATTATTGGGGTTTGTTAAAGCGGCCGGCGACGCGCCGCGCGCGCCGGTCCATAATTAATGAGGTCGGGGCGGGGGCGGCCTCAGTTTTCGACCCCTTCGGTTTCTAACGATAAATTTCATTTACCTAACTACCTTTTTGTCGCAATCGGTCCCTCCCGCGGATGGAGTTATGCAAAATGTGACCACGCAATATTTGAAATGGGTCGCAAACCCAGCATGTACGAATACTGAGGCCGCATTCGTTCAAGGTGATATTTTTTATTGTTTGTCAATCGAATTCTAATATTTACCATAATACGTTTTTAATTGTATACGTTTCAAAATCCAGATATCAATTTTATTTGTTCTTTTTACCCAAAACTAAAAATACAAACTTTATCCTAGAAATTTCATATTATAACTATTTATTTTTTTTCTACGCTTAAAAAATATATTAACATTTTTTTTAATTTAAAATGGTTCATTCTATTGATTTGGATTACTCGTTCTAATTAAATTTTTGTTTTAAAAGCCAAACAAACTAAATATGAGAAAAAAAATTTATGAATTCACTATTCAAAAAAATCTTTTTTTATATGCGATACATTGAAAAGTCTTTGTGACTGTCGTTATTTTACGTCGATGTGTCTTAGGATGTCACGTAAAACTAAAGATATGAAAACTTTCTTACAATTATTTGCTTAAAATAGTTTTTTCAAAAACAGTACTCTTATTTTTACCAGAATTTATTTCTTCCATATTTAAATACACGAAAAAAAATGTGCTTTAATATATTTTTTAATCCATAAAAAGAGATGTCAATACTGGACGGATTTTGTTATCACATTCTTATTACGTATCGTATTTAAATAAAATTTAATACTTGTAGCACTGGTATAAAATTTTAAAAATACAAACGAAAGAGACTAGGGGTCATATGATGTGACTGTGAATATCATCTTCGATCGTAATATAAATACATTTTAGGAGATTTCAGTGACCTTCTGTCAAAATATCACTAGCTTCTATATTTTTGGATTTTGTTTATCATTAATATACACGATTCTCTTTACTACATCTCCAGAGCATCGCCTTTGACATTTCTCGTTGCGTACCTATCTGCAGTTAAAAGTGTTGGTGGTACATAAACGTTTAAAAATGCGTGTTACCTGTAAGAGTTGTGCATGGACACAAATAGTATCCAACACTCGTTATCTTTTTAATAATACATCACTGTTTTACACAAGTAAGTAAACTTATTTCGTTTACTACGACGATTTCTAGTGACTGCTTTTGGCCTTACGGGCCTCACTCTCTGACACTTATCACGGGGTCAGAGAACGAGGGTCAGCCACTGTGGCAGAAGCATTTATAAATATACAGGGTGTAAGGGACGGTCGAGCAAATACTAAAATGGTGGCTTCAGATCATGATTCTGAAACGATGGGCCCTGGAATTTTCTCCGAAATTGTCAAAATATTCTGATTTTTTTTCAATTTTTTAAGTAAAATTGTTTATACTAAGCAAACAAACCATCCTATGCAAAAAAATAATAAAAAACATAATTTCAACAAACAGCAATGTATCGCGCGATACAATAATCAACGCTCAGGTGCGTACGCGGATGCGTATTGCTAGGTAATACACACAGCGCGAGTTTGCCTTACATTGCGTGGTAATCATATCAAAATTTTAGAATTGCGTTTCCGGGGGCCTTATTACCTAAAAGAAATCGATTTCTGATTTCGCAGGATTTTAAATTTATTTTACTAATTCCCAAGTTGATATTTCGAAATACTAATTGTCTTTCTATTAACAGTGTTGCCTCTACAATGAAATCACTAAATTATAATAATGAAATTTAATCGCATATTTGAATTCAAAAACCGTTAGGGATCGCGATTTCGCAATTATTCGAAATTACGCTCTCAAACCGAAGACTGGTCTATAGCGATTCTCAAGCGATTTACAATCGATTTTCCGTCATTCGTATTTCATACAAAGTGAATAATTATTTTTTTTATGTAAATCGTTAGATTAAACAAAATCTTTACACTTTTATCGAGGACCTAAAAATTTACAATAATATGGTATAATTGGACTGATCTGATGATGGAGCCAGAAAGTAGGCACAGGAATTCCAAAATGGAATAACATATCCTAGACGTGTTTGAGCTTGTTAGAGTTGTCTTGAGATGTACTCTCACCATGAGTGATTTTCAGGATCTGATGATGGAGACGCAAGGTAAGCACTAGCACTCCATAATAGAACAACGTAGTCTAGTCTTATTTGGGCTGCATGGAATTTTTTAAATGGACTTTGACCATAATTGGCTTTCAGGGTCTGATGATGGAGCCAGAAGATAAACACAGGAACTCCATAATAAAACAACGTATCCTGGCCGTGTTTGGTCTTGTAGAAATCGTCTTAAGATGTACTTTGACCATGAACGATTTTCAGGGTCTGATGATGCAGCTGGAAGGTAAGCACTAGCACTCTATAATAGAACAACATATCCAAGCGGTGTTTGCGGTTGTTGGAATTGTCTTGGAATGCACTTTAACCGTGATTGGTTTCCAGGGTCTGATGATGGAACCGGAAGGTAGACGCTAAGTACTTCATAATGAAACAACACAACCTAGCTATGTTTGGACTTGTTGATATTCTCGTGGAATACACTTTGACCATGATTGGCTTTCAGGGTCTGATAACGGAGCTGGAAGTTTGGAAGCTCCATCGTCAGACCCTGAAAGTCAATCGTGGTCAAAATCCATTTCAGGGCCATTCCAACAAGCCCAAATATGGATATATGTCCCGTTATGATATGTTAATTCCGGTACCAACCGTCGGACTCCATCATCAGACCCTGAAAGCCAATTATGGTCAAAGTCCACTTAAAAAATTCTATTAAGAACACATACGACTAAGTTACGTTGTTCTATTATGGAGTACTAGTCCTTACCTTCTGGCTCCATCATCAGACCCTGAAAATCACTCATGGTGGAGAGTCATCTCAAGAGAACTCTAACAAGCTCAAATACGACTAGGATATGTTATTCTGTTATAGTGTTCCTGTGCCTACCTTCTGGCTCATTCATCAGATCAGTTCAATTATACCATATTATTGTACAGCTATCGGTCCTCGATAAGTGCGCAAAGTTTAAATTTAATCTGACTCTTTAAAGTCACTCAAAATTGCATATAAGAATAACATTTTTTTATACCTAACAATTTCGACTCACAAATCGATTCCGGAATCGCAATCGATTTCTACTTTTACGTAATAAGGCCCCGGAATAAATAACACTGATCAGAGATTTAAAATAGTAGTCTGTATTTAGAATTTCAGTATTTGCCCGACCGTCCCTTAGACCCTGTATACAGAATTAGAAAATATCATATTTGTAAATGTCGTTTAATGTAAATTTCGTTTTATGCAATTAATTCAAGAGCAGAAAAAAAATATGCGTACGCCAAACATTAGCCGCAATCGGCCCGAACACCTATAGCGAGTATTCATACCGAACACGATCGACGAAGTAAATCGCTCACGTCCAACCGTAAAACAGACGGGCCCTCGCGGAGCGTCGCGCGGATTACGCCGAAATGTCCTGCGCCGAAATTGTTTTCGAGGGCAAGTAACACGTTTCCTCGGTTGTGACGGGAAGAAATTATTTTTACTACAGCCGACTTGTCACGAAAACGGATGACTGTCAAACGGCTGTACTTCTATAAAGAAAAACTGTCTAGAAGACTAGAACTATTAAAGGAAAATAGAACACCGCATAAAACCACACCAACTTAAATATATATTCAATTTTATAGATCACAAGGTATATATAAAAGAGATAAATAAAAATAAACATTGTGAAACAGAAAAGTAGAAAATCAACTAAAAATTATTATCGACGGCGGAATATTTCAAAATCGGCAATATTCAATACAAAATTTAAATATTTAACTTAATATTTACTGTAACACTTAGCAAAACTATCAATTTTTTGTGTCAACGTTAAAGTTGAGTTAACTGATAGGTCGCTGTCGAATTCTAAGTTACTGTTTCTATTATTAAAATTTTTATTCTATGTTTTGACAATTTTTTTAGTTGTCAATGTCGTTAGGCCTCTATCCAATAACATCGCAATCTATAAAACATGCTTAGGATTTCATGACAGTACCCGAAATCTTATCGTACGTCTTGAAATTAAAAACAATTTCTTTAATAATGCATATAGATGTATAATCAGTGAAGCGATTTTTATGTTGAAACTCGAGTTCATACACAATATTTGATAAATCGGATGTTTTTTCTTTTACTAGAGAACGTGATACATAATTAGTAAGTTTGTAGTTAAATCTCAGAATTAAATTACGAAGGAGGATATCGATTATTATCTCTTAGTCCGATGTAAATTAATAAGAAAATAATTGAAGTAAAATAGAATTAACCAATTATGTTACGGCTGTCCATGTTACAAAGAAATAGCTAAATGGGAAATTTTAAAATTGACTCACGGTTCAAAGGTAGCCCCGTGCATCTCTAACATTACGGTTAACTATCAGTTGTGAAGTTCGAACAACGTATTTTATGTGGTCAACTTTTAATTTTGACGATTAGCAACTGATAAATTCAAATGAGAGTTTGTATTTGTATGCCTGTAAATGTCCTAACAGAGTAAATAACAATAATGTGTTTGAGTTCGTTTAAGACTTACTTTGTATAGAATCTTTAAGGATTTATCATAATGTTTATAAAAAAGAATCAGCTTTTCATACAGACATTCATTTCAGTTTTTTATTCAATTAACTGCACATTTTAAACACCTCAACCTTCTTGGTGAATGATAACAAAAATATTACTGACAATTGTAGATGTGATTGAAATTAAGATTTGCGATGCACAAGCACCATTTGAAAAAGATGTTGGATATTCTGATGAAGCTTATCTTTGAGAACGGTCATGGATCGATTTTTTTGAAAAGCATTAATATTCTTTCTGGATTTTTGCAATTTTAAAAAAAGTTTAAGCTATAGTGGGAAGAAATGATCAATGGAAGACCCTATTTATGAGTTACTTACGGACGGTATAGTGTTTTTGTATAAAAAAATCAGTGCTTTCATTAAAATAAATAGGTTATACACAGATCAACTCGTCAACCGTAGAATGTTAGACAGGGATGTGCAGCGCAGTGATTTTTAACCTATTCATGAAGATCTGTCTGAGTAATTTGATGGAGTATAAATCTGTTTGCAAATGTGAGTAGAGAATAAATGAATTGAATTCATGACAGAAAACAAAGCCTTGTTTGCTGTCATGAATAATAAAAATATTTCGGAGCAAGCGTGTTTAGCTATCTACAATGAAATAAGAGTTATCTATGGTAGTTAAATTTTTGTACTGCATAAAATGAAGTAGAAATTATTACAGTGGAAGTCTATATTCGGAATGTCCTTGAAATATAGAAAAATAAATACTATTATAATATTATGAAATGATGTGATTTGAAAGTAATCATACATACCTATGATTTACATCATAGTAGTAAAGAGCATACCCACCCATGTTGTTTTGGATTTACTGAATAAAAATGAAATACCGTAAGAAATCTGCGAGAAGTAAGTATGCTTGCGATGGAAGAGTTAGCCGAAAATCACGTAGTATATCTCACGCAGACTGAGAGTTATGCATTAAAGAAAGGCTAAATTTTAAAAACTGACGCCGTTGAGCGTCCACGAAACAATTGATATATATATATACAATCAAAATCTTGGAAACGGCTCCAACGATTTCCATAAAATTTAATATGCTGGGGGTTTGGGGGCGATAAATTGATCTAACTAGGTCTCATTTTTAGAAAACTTAGTTTTATTTGTGTTTTCAGGAAATAAATAAGAATTAGAATACGAAGGTAAATTTAGCGATTATCGACGAGATTATAATAATACAGTTGGTAAATCCGTTTCGATTCAACGTAATTAATATTTCAAGTTTTATACTTTTTTCCGAGTTCATTTTTATGAGAATAACCATTATTGGAAGCGACTAACTGCTTTACGTACACAGCAACACTAAAACTACTTGACAATAGGGGCCTTGTTAAGTAACATAAAATAATGAGTGTTTGATTTGAGGTTAGACCAAGTAAATCTATTGTTTACTTATATTATTGATACAATATGTATCTTTTAACTAACTTGTTCACTTAAAAATGCTTACAAGGTCTTTGAAAAAAGCGCGGTAACATCGAAAAATATTATTCATATTTAATCAGTATGTGATTCATATTTAAATACATTTTCTAAGGAAATACGATTTACCAATAAAAAATATTGAGCAAAGCTCGGTCATCCAGATACTACATACTTATATACCAGCCACTTCCCGTGCGCTTCGCTATACGTAAACCAATACTTAACAGTGGTTCTTTTCGATCTCTGTTATATTCTAATGCCGCTTTTTAATTGTCCCATAAATATTTCTCATTCTATTTAAAGAAATGTACTACCTCTATACCACAATGAAACGTATTTTTATGTCTACAAATAAAAATACTAAAATACATTTCGAATTCATAAAAATGCAGAGTAATTCATTATTTTTGACGGACTTGTGCCGTTGGAAACAAAAAAATATCTTTTTTTTCGGTCGTGTTTAGTTCGACCAACGCGTTTCTTTATAACTATATAAAAAAAAAGGGTAATAAAAAAAATCATTGTAAGAAAAAAGAGTTTTGGTTCACATAAATTGTCATGGACGTGTGTCGTTGTTTAAAGGTACGTTTGACCATTCATAAAGTAAAAATAAAAAGACATATAAAGGGACCATACACACTACATCTTATGCTATAAGATTTTGGCCCTCATCTGGCTGTCCGAAAATTTTCAATTGAGATTTTATTATAAATTTATATACATTTCACTACACATATTTTGTTATCATGTTTTGTTCATATTTTGATATAAGGACAGTCTATGGTCAATATCAGTTGTATTTTTGGATATGATTATAATTGACTTTATGAATAGAATTAGGTGTGATATTTGTATACTTTAATTTAGATGATTAGGTGAAGTATCGATGATTTAATTGGTTATGAATGAGTCGATGATACATTTATTTATAAATAATTAGGCGCGATATGAGTTATGGCTTTATTTGACTGTTTAGGTTTTATTATTGGTTTTTTTTTTGATTGATATATTGATATTCATTGGTAGGTGATTTGATTTAATTTGATTATTTTATTAAAATTAATTATTTCAATTCATGACGTGAATTGGGCTACTACTTTTTATATTTTATTTCGTAAGTTTAAATTAAGTTTCGTGTGTCTTTACATGAATGTTACAAATCACAATGTGCGCCCTTTTCTTCAGGTCTCTAGGCAAAAAGAAAACTGCATGTATCCTTACAAAGCCAATTGAAAGGAAAATAATAGAGCCGGGTGATAAGATGCGCCGGCGCTGAGCCGGGGGCGCGGGGCGGCAGTCGGTTTTGGAACACGTGAAAAGCGAGTCGTTTTTTAAACCACGAGAGACGAGTACGGGCGGCCCCCGGAGGCCGCGATCGACGCTGACCTCGGCGCGACCGCGGGACAATCGAGATGAACGATCTGCTAAGTTCACTTTGCAGATCGTATGTATGCAGAATTGCATGGATTGCATTGCAGCAAAGAAGCCACGGACGGTGACAGCCAGGAGAGAAATACAATTTTATTGCGTACTTAATATTTTATTATTCTTTCGTGTGCGCATATTCCTCATAAATAGTTATTTTTCAGCCTGGCAATTCATTCGCCTGAATGAGCACTGGCTCGCTCATGCTGTCCCTAATATTGAAATAAAGTTTATCATCCTAGATATTAAATTTCCCCTTTTG
The DNA here is from genome assembly GCA_005406025.1 of Eumeta japonica. Taxonomy (NCBI): domain Eukaryota; kingdom Metazoa; phylum Arthropoda; class Insecta; order Lepidoptera; family Psychidae; genus Eumeta; species Eumeta japonica. The sequence continues at coordinate 18,516 of BGZK01001924.1, read as the reverse complement.
CATTTGATTTATGGTGATGTCGTATTTAAAAATACTGGAGGTAGATGAGCAAGTCTGATACGCATCAGAAATGTTTGTCGAGGGTTACAAGGGTCACCAAGCGGGGTTCCATCTACAAGGAGGTCAGGTCAAACTCCTGGCTTCATTGCGAATTGAACTTCTATCCCTAGAAGTAGTTCTGGTACACAAAAATCAAACATTGTACAGAGTCACGTAATAAATAATTTTCTGAAATAAGTACGGTTCATCGGAAACCTTGCACAACATGATAATGATATTTTTATATGCTTAACTATAATACTTTACTGCTTTAATTTCATTTTATATCTTTTCTTTAATTTAACTTCATTGCATATTATTTTATTTCACTGCGTATTATGTAAAATGTGTTATTTGCCTTTTCATTTTGATTTTAAGGTGTAATTTACTTGAAGTTTATTTATTTGAAGAAATTTATATAATTCATATTTTAATAAGTGCATGAACAGATCAGACGCTCTAACGCACTTAGGAAATTTGAACGCAGGGTTGATTAATTTTATTGAGATTGATATTTTATTCCATATTATTTGCCTCATTTGAGATCTGAATTAATAGTAACCGATACTTTGTCGATATAATATTTCATTTAACTGTAATATGGACAGTTTTATACTGAGCTTCTACGTTGATATCCTAGTGCTAAAGATGTTTATTCTGAGGTTGCGATGATTGAGAAATATCGAAATGTAACGTCATTCTATACAGACATTTGCAATGTGACCGAAACACTAGAAAACTCAGAAAATTAAATACTTTCATTCTTTATAATTTGATGTTGAGCACATACATTTTAATTGTTTGTATCTTACGGATTGGAGAGCTCCCAGTGCCAATAAACGCTACTTACATGGCCGCGCAAAAATGTGCCGTTTCGATTCCACACTCAAAACGGAACAGAGAGCTAGACTGCGGTCGCTCTAATTTCCTAGCGGTCTCGCTGCGGCTGACGTATATCGGTACAACACACCCAACGAGTGAGGAAACACCCTGACGCTGGAAGAGAGCTAGGAGCTCTATTTATCATAGAGTATGAAAAGCACGCGAAACGAAATATCTTGTGAAGTTTCACAACAATGCGATAAAATCTAAATCCAGATCGTGAACCCTGTAAGAGTAGAACTTCTGTTCCCGATTCAGTCAGACTTCCGCGCTACATAATTTTATTAAATAAATTGACTTGACGATCCCGCGTGCTGATGCACACATGTATACCAAACAGTAGATATACATGTAGGCCATATAGGGTTTCGTTTCAACATTCGCTTACAACCCGTTCAGCTGTCTCGAGGAGTCGTCCGGACAAACGGACATAGACGCTCAATTTTATTGTATTCATTATTACGTAGATAAACACAATTACTATACTTTGATTCTATTCGCTACAAAGCAACATAAAAAATAATGTACACGCGACCACATTCATCTACAAGGCCGCAACAAATAAAAACATTTTCCATGTTTACAAATCAAATAGCGCAGGATATCCTTGTTTAGATCCAGAAAAAAAAATCTCGCAGCGTAAGTAAATTCGGGAATAAGCGAGGGGATAGCTATACAAAAGTTTATTTTCCTTTTACGCTGAACAGATAAAATATTGGCCGGAGTACCTGCGCGCCCGCGCCGTGCGGACGGAAAAAGCCCGGAATTATCCTCGACAATCACGCGAGCAGCTTTTTAAGGTATTTTCCATGGGCTCCGCCGCCGCCGCCACGGGACATATATTTTGTTTTGATTTGTACGCCGTATCAAATCGCGCGTGAACGCACATTCGGTAGCGAAACGGCGGGGCTTTTTAAATTTGTAAAAAAGGAGACTTTATTTTTTTGGTTGTTCATAGGACATATAGTATCCGAAACGTAATTCATACACGAATTATGGGATGCGGGAGAATTTATCTTTAGGGTAAGTCGTCGAACCAAGATGAAACCTAGATAATCTTCGGTTAAAGAAGTTGATCCGGCCTTAAATTTACCATGCACACTGCATGATAATATTAATTATTCTCTATTTACACAAACGAGAATAATCACTTCAAAATTTGAAAACCAAAAAAACACCACAAGAGTCAAATTTCCACTAACAATTTTTTGCCTTATGAAGGTAGCGTTGTATTGTATTGTATTTTTCTCTATTGCTTTTCATTACCAGCCTCAACATATCGACAAAGGTACACAACTGCACAGTGATGGGTGGGTTTCAATGATAGAATATTCATTATTGAGATCTATAAAACATTATGAACATACTTATAAAATTTTTGAGCTACAATTTTTATAGAAAGGATCTCTTTCTAAAAATACTTTAATATAATAAGACTACTTTGAACTACACAATAATGACTAACCCTGGTCGAGGTCCCCGGCGCCCGTGGCCGCGTGCACTAGCAGTAGCGCGTAGCACACGCACCGTGCGCCCGCCTGCATCCTGCCTCCTGCCTGCGCAAGCGAAAGTTATGGATATAAAGCTTAAGTTACTAAAACTGGTAACGCTAATAGACTTGTAGTCAAGAGCGTTGTCTATGAACTGAAAGGTTCTGAGTTTGAATCAATAGGTCAAATTAAATCATACGATCCGTGTCTCGGGGGACACGTTAGACCGTTGTGCCTGGACGTTGACGAAGTGTCAGCGACACAAAGCAGCAACTCCCGATTCTGAGCCAGCGTGGAGGGCTTAAGTTATGAGCCTCTCTATTTAAAATTTCAAATGTATTGGGATAATTTTTAGTTTATTTACTAAAGTTAACGATCAACGATAAAGGCTGTGTCGTGAACACGGCTATATATTTTACGGGAATACGTGTACGTAACGGATAATACTGTCTTTAAACGAATTAATAATATTATAAACTCTCGCTTATTTCCTAGAAGGGTAGGCAGAGACTATAAATTTTCACATAGTACGATCTTTACGTATCTCTCTCGCTTTACTGACATTCATCCATACATCAATCTTTTCATGCAATTTTGTCGGTTTCGGGGGCTCAAAATTTCGTCCTTTTTAAATATTTTGATTTGATCTGCATAGTATTTAATAGGACGACCCTTGCCGAGCTTTCTATCACACATATTTGCTCTATACATTTGTTTTGTCACTCTACTTTCAATTATCCTTTCCAGATGGCCAAACCACCGCAACACACCTCTTTCTACTTTAGTCACTACATCTTCCTTGGAACCACATCACTCCCTGACATCACTGTTCCTACATCTAGCTTTCCGAAACACTCTACATATACTACAAAGAGATCATATTTCCACCGCATTGATCTTACTTTCATTTTTCTTCTGCCATACTCAGCTTTCACTACTATACACAAGCGTAGGTAGCAGGACCTCATTATGAATATCCAAGCGCGATAGTGGTGAAACAATTATATTATTCATAATAGCAATCAAGGCTCCATTTGTCCTTTCAATAACTCTGTCATGATTACCATCGCTTGTAAACAGACTACTCAAGTATACAAACTTCACATTTTCGACTCTCTCACCGTCTATATACATCGCATTCAGTCGTGTATTCACCTCTTTCAAACACCATCACCCTACCCTTGCTAACATTTACCTTCATTCCTGTTTTCTTAACATAATCATTCATTTTAATTACCATCTCATGCAGTTCGCAACCCGGCGGCGCAAGGTTTACTTCATATGTGGGCAATAACTAGCCCGCAGGTCACATCTGGCCGCTGAAAGATTTGATTCGGCCCGCGAAAGATTTTGAAAAACCCAATGAAAAAATATATTACACGACTTACTCATACTCACGGAATCAAATGAGCGAGCAAGCCGAATAGCGGCGATCATCAGAGTGAGGCGGCAAACTTCAAAGCCTTTAATATTTGCCGTTTCACTGGCAGAGAAACAAAATATTATTGCTTCTCAATTTTTCTAAACTAGACGATTCTACATCATTCCTTCATTTTGCCTATGTAATATATATATATATATATATATATATATATATATATATATATATATATATATATAGCAAATGTCTCTCATCGTCTCTAATCACATTAATACACTATGTCTCGTAATTATTTCAGGACTTTTTCACCACATTTCAAAAAAGTTTAAGATTTGCCCAGAAATTATGCGAGAATCTCCTGTCACAGCATTCTTTTATTTTATTGTTTTTCTTAAATTTAAATCTGTCCTTCCTGACCACTTTGTGGTTGGCCTTTGCAAAAAGCAAATCCAGCCATGTTTTCTTCTTTACACTGACTATTTTCCTTACTTCAAAATTCCATCATTCATGATCTTTCTTGTTAACATTTGTCATCTTATTCAGTCCACATACCCTTTTCGCTTCGTCTACTAATACAGATTTCGTGACCGTTTCGATTCCTGTTGATATACAAAATTTACCTTTATACCAATTTAAAGTATTTATTAAGCAAACACCTTGCACAAAAGCTTATTATACAATCTCTGAATATTTAGAGGATAAACAGCCATAATGAACACGACTTCCTTCAGGTTTTCCCTGCAATTGTTTTTATATATGATTGTATTTCTATGTAATTCGTTTGCAAAGAGCTATTCTTAAGTTTCTTGCTCGTTCTTTTTGAGGGATAACTGTCTTACGAACGAGTGATAATTAAAAAAAGTATAAATAATTAAAAAACCCAAATTCTATAAATGTTATGATGTATTTCAGGTGTTATATTATAACTTATGAAATAAATAAATTTTGAATGTGAATTTGAATTTACCTTCTACAATTCATCAATTTCTAGACATCCTTACTGTGTGATGACCCAAACTATTTTTCAATCGCTTTGCATACTCACCTTGTATATTCTGATCCTGAAGCTTACCAACTTTTATTAACTTTATCTCTGTAGTGATAGTTTTGGCATGGTGTCTCCAACGCTGGCATAAAGCCTTAATTCGACTACGAAATGGTCTGTGCTAATGTCGACGTCATTGTACACTCTCGTATCCATAACTTTTCTCCTCAACGATTATCCACAATTATTAAGTTTATCATGCTTTCGTGTTCTCCTTCACCAAATATATGAGTGTATCCTTCTGTGGTCAAACATAGTATTTGTGACACATAAGTTAAGTAGGGTAACGCAATCACTATTACCATTCTCTCTTTCATGTCTAAATTTACCAAGCACTTTAAAATTCAAATTCAAATTATCTTTATTTCATAGCTTTTAAAAAGTAACCCTATTGAATATGCGCACAAAGAGCCCTCAAAGTTAAATTGTAACTTTGCATAGTCTACTAGCATGTAAATATCTTCCTCATATACATCCCGCTACATACCCACTCAACCATTAAAATCACCTAACATTGCGATCCTTTCGTTTTTGTCATATTTCACTAATACGTGTCTCACATCAGCCTAAAAGCCCTCTTACTTTTCGAGCGGCTTGGACTTATCTAGGGCATATAGACCTAAATAAAAATTTTAACTCGGAGCCAGGAGAACATTGGATTTACACATTCCTAACCGTTTACACGTTTAGATAATATTTACGATATGATGAAGCCAACACCCCAGCATCCTCTTTGACTCTGATGAACGCCATGAACACCAGTAAGTCTCGATATTGAGGTTTTGTAATATGAAGGATAGGGTGGAAAGATACTGCCATCCCTGGAAGAAAAATGACTGGAACAGATAACAGCTCGAGGACTCTAGGTTCGCATGCCCGTGTGCCCTTGGGTAAAGCTAGACAGACTTTATTCAGGTAGGCACCCTTTTGAAATAATTATATGTACAATATTTTTTAATACTAAGAAGTCTTCCGGAAGTAGTTATCAAAGAAGTAGTGAAACGTGTACTAGCTGCTGCTAAATGTGTATTTAAAATCTGTGTTCTCACATAATCGATCTCTATACAGTTCAACATTGATTTAGAAGCTTTTGCATCGTTCACTTGAGCAGCCTCACGTATTGTTTTATGGGTATTCCTGGTTTTTAGAAAACCCTTTCCAACCGTATAAGATCTCTTTATTTTGATTTAGCTTTTAGACGATTATAGGCCGATATTGGATTATATATGTAAATGTAAGGAATTCTTTGATCATTTTACTGTCTAATGGCGTAATTAAATTTTGTATTTAGATGATAGATATGAAAGTCCTGCATCGATTTGTATCCACTGATTTTTGATCACCGATTTTCTGAATTGCCTCGCACTATGGAAGCAGATTTATAGACCTATTCACGTCAAAGATTACAACTGTCAGACGCCGGGTAGAAGTAGAATAATGGAGACTCCAACTTAAGTGCTTAACACTTGAAACACTATCTTCATAATTGGACTTACACGTACACCGAAACAAGATAGCATCACATTTTATTTTCACATTAATGCCACAGTTAAGACAAACGTCGAGCATCATTAGTCGAGATTAAGGTGGGGCGGTGCAGGTGGCGGCGCCCGAAGGACATTATTCGCTGGCCGGGTTAACTGGCGATAAATAACTGTAATAGCTCGTAGTGTGTTTTACGCGCCGCCGCCGCCCTCCGATGCTTTATTTATTTGGCATTAAGCGATCTGTAGGATTCCTTTTGCACTGTCCGTCTGTATTGTACTGTATTCGCAGTGATTCTGGGTGACTTTCACTGAATAAATATCGGGCAAAAGGTTCGTCGACTCGTTTGTCAAGATTTCTCTGCCTTAAGTCGCGTATAACCGTTAGAGGGAATATAAAGTGTATTTGTACACAATCCTTCGAAATTGAGACATTGATTTTGTGCGTTGTTAATTATTCGGTACTCGAGAAAATGCTTTTAAACACCTGATATGTATAATATGGAAAAAAAGATATATATTAACACTTAAATTTAAAAAATAATAATCAAGTAATGTCCAAAAGAATTGAGGTCGCAATAAAAGATACTTTTCAAAATAAAGTAACAATTTTACTCAATTATTAAGGCATGTTTATTAAAATTCCGAAACATGTTTTGTCTCTTTTTACATGTTTGGTCTATTTAATTTAAAAGTTTATACTAGTACTTGTAGTATATATAAAATGTATATATTTAATACCGATTTTAAAATATCTTATCTAGCTAAAATCAAATTTAGCAATTCCATTCTGTTATGATTTTAATTTGAACATGGCTTTGATATATAATTACTTCTTTTACTTTTGTTCCTTGCCGCACTTTACACTCCTGCGCTAGGCAGATGGAAGTTACACGAAAAAAAGTGTAACCGCGACGAAATGCTGGCCACTGATGCTGTTGTTAACATTTCTTACTTGTTTGCCAACGTCCATACCGCGCTGAATACAAGTCCAAGTCCGACCACGATCAACAATCGAAGTCAAGCAGCGTCGGCCGCGGCCGGTACTTGGATGGGTGACCGCCTGGGAACGGTCTAGGGAGTATTTAGTTTAAGCTTTCAATAAATAAATACTTATATAAATATGTGAAAGTGACATCTATTATTAATTCCATAATTATATATGCAAATTGACGAATTTAACAAAGTATCTAATAAATAAAACAGATTGCGCTGTTCAGTACTTTTTTAGAATTTCAATAATTAATAAAAAATGTTTATATTCAACTATAAAAATGTTTAAATCTATCTTATCATTTATTCACGTTGATTGCATCTTTATTCTTCAATTCATAATAAATTTTCATATATAGCGAAAAGAACTTCGTTCTAACCGTGTGTCTCACAGGCACCTCATGTTTTTTTTGTTATATTGGGTGGCATCGCCGTCAATCCTAATTGCTTTTCCAATCCTATTCTAAAGTTCAATTCCGATTCCGTTGACGCAACCTCTTTAACCGCGGTCCCACTTTCGACTCTAATCCCGTATTCTCTGTCAATTTTACCCCGATCTCGATTCCGCTATTAATTCAAATTATGATTTCACTCGGTGTCAGATATAACCTTAATCTTAGGTGCACTCTGGGTTATGAATCTGATCTCGCCGTTAATTCTCCCGCCAATCTTCGTCTCGTTATCAATTCGGATAATTATCTCTTTTGCCAATCCTGAACCCAGTTCCATTTCCACTCTCGTTTCTGCTTTTTATTTCAGTTCTTGATCTACATCCATACAAACTCACCAGCAATCTCTTCACCAATTTGTATTTGTGGAGAAGAATGAAATATTCAAATATTTCGCAGTTGTAATATCACCAACGTACAGAATCGTATGATATAAATCATAACACTCCAACTGATACGTCTTAGGATATGTGACACATCGAATAGAATATTACATTACAACAGCGTCGAAAAAATCTGGTGAACGGATAAAGAGCTCGTGTATAGCAAAAGCAGATAACGCTGACGGCACATCTGTGAGTGCCAGCGGGCCTCAGCCTATAATTACGTTATCCAATTCTGTCTCCACTCGCGATCACGTGCGGGTAGTTGGAACACGCCGCGCTCGGATTCCGGCTCAGTTGATATAACTTGCCGTTGCCGATAGCGCCGTCGAGTCGGATAAGGCAAATTAAGTTCAATTTGCCGTTGTTGGATTCCAGTTATGTATTTCGATGGATCAAAATCCATTGCCCGCCTGAGAAATATGATTCAGCAAATACGATCCGCTAACCGCCCAATTATATAGGTACGAAGAAGATATTTTAAATTAATTTATATATTTTTTTTTTCAATTGACGTACCGATTGACAGACAAACTTTATATATTACTCGAAAGTTTAAGATTTGTACATAGACAGCACAGTTCAAACCCCAAAACTATACCACGTAGTATCTTAAATCCAACGCTGATATCGGTGAACTGCTCATACAATTAAATATTCAGCTCATTCAATAACAACGCCATTCAACACAATGACACATCAGCGAAAACAGATCGAGACGCGTTAATTCCAATGTCGATTTTGTGGCAATTTTTTATTTTAGAACGATATTTCTGATTCGAATCGATTAGTTTTTCAACATAACCCCCTAATACTAAAATGATAGCTCGACCGTTACCTAACTGACTATACAGTTGTTTTCGAAAGAATTGTAGGCGCATATTTCCCGTGATCGATGGAACGTTAATTACATAAATCCAAATTAATCTAAGTTTTCTTACGATCTTGGTAATTAACTTTTGTTGTAATAACTAAATTGAATTCCCAACAATACGTTCTCGTCCGACAACGCATGTAAGACATGGAAAACTCTTATAATGTGCTAACTTCCTGCTACAAGTACATACCTCAATCATGTAGAAAATTGAGTCGGAAATTCTCGATTTCCTTTTATCATTTTCATACATCTACATGCCTCGTCTCGCAGTCGGTAGTTCATTATCTGATTAAACATATACATGTATGCGTCATGTCATATTCATCGAATACAGTAGCTATAATTACTTAGGTACTTAGCAATTAGAGCTACTGAATTTGTAGACTCTTATTGGTAAAGTCGTGTAAGTACAAATTGGAAAAAAATTCGTATCAATAATGACATTTTTTAAGTGCATCAAATTGTTGTAATACTACATATCATATTGTTATACGTATAATATATTGTGTGTATTGTAATTTATAATACAATAATAACATGTTTTAATGGTAACATTAGTATGATTACATTGAAACTCAATTATTAAGAAAATTTGCGATCAAATTAATAATATATTGTAAAATTTTCTTTAATTTGTAACATCTAGTTGACAAGCTTTTAACAATTATTAACATGTTTAGCTTCGGAAGGAATGATACTCTAAATAACACATGCATCTACAAAAATATGTTTAAGCGTCGGCTGAATAATAACGACTGTGTACATAATTTGATATTGTACACGTAACGAAATAGCAACGATTCCGTTCTCAAAAACAACAGATTTCCGTTGTGTATCGCGTAGGTAGGGTTCGCAAAAAAAAACTTTATCGCCTATAGACGCAGCTCGGCGCGCGGACCGACCACCACTCCCCTATCAATCATTTTGAGCGCCCTCACGTCGATGATTTATATCTCCAATGACCCGAAAACTCGCGAATACATCGGACTTTGTTGGCTATTTTTTTTTTTGGAAAACAAAACTGGATACGCGTTCCGTTTTGTTGCGTACGTGCTGTTGTTATCGTGAGCGTTCAGCAATATAACGATATATATCGCAATTTTTTTAAATGCCAAATCGCTTTGTTATTTGATGTTTCAATGCAGTGATTCCGCTTTGCGTATTTATAAATATATAAAAAAAATGAAAACATATTTTAAACTCCAATATATTAAATTCAACTTTCTTGATTGATTCCTTGATTTCCAAATTAAATTCAAGCAAATTTTCATGCCTCTAATTCCAATTATTTCAAAATTACTAGAGAACACGAATAAAAATCCGTTCTACGTTTCATTTGTTTAAAGGATAATTTATTAGGACAATTGAATTTATGTTTTTCTGTGAGTCTAAATATATGTGTACAATTTTTAATATTTTTGTAAGTTCTTACTTATATCCCCAGTTTCACCCATTTAAAGGTTCATTTTCCAAAAACACCAAAGTACATCCATTTCTTCTCAGCAGCACAAACATCGATTTACATATTTCCAATTTAAAAAATGGTTACTTTAAATATCAATTATTTTAAATCTCAAGAGAAGTACTCTACATATAAGTAGCCAACAAATTTTAAAGTTTACAATGTTAACAGTTTCGTAAATGCTTGGAGAATGCATCAGTAGAATTTAAATTTTATTTGTACAGTTTTCTCTAAACCTTTTTTTTCGGTTTTTACAAAATAAACGATAAAAGACGTTATATAGATCGAAAATAAAGTAAACAACCACGTACAGAAAAATTTCATATTCCCAATACAAATCTTTCTCTTCTCTAATCCTGTATCTACGTCTGAATTGACAACGACCGAACAATTTTATACACTCACTTTCAATTTGTATCTTGGAGGGATGTACAAGAAACAGAACGAGATGGCATCTGTGTCTGAAACATGTGTATACAGAGCACGCTAATCCCAGGATTACATTTGTCTCTGTACATAATTTATTCCTAGATTTTCCTTTTTGCGTCTCCCGTCTCAAGCGGGATTCGTTATATCACCCTGGAAATCTATCTGCGGCGTTTATCGTGCATGCATCGGGCTTTTGGTATTTTTTTTATTATGTAGATTTCATTTTATAAATACTTCTTACAAAAAACACAAAATATTCTCAGGTCTGCCTCGATGGCTGTCGTATGCGTTTGTATATTTTTCTTTCAACACGAGAACGCTCATTTCGTTTCTAAGTTAGACTTGATGATGAGACTACGAAACCGATGTGACTCAGTAAAATAGCAGTGGCGTTACAGGGTCCATTTATTCCTAATAATGAAAGTGAAAATCTCATAAATAAAGCAGAAGTGTCATAAAGTTCGCTTTTAAAAATTTTAAAACGTTAATGTTTTCTAATGCCTATAATCTAAATATTAACATGATAAAACCGAATTAATATAACTTTGATATAATCGTTCATGTCTTTTAATTAGATTTCGATTAAATGAAAAAGTAAATTATTTTAGTTATATTCACAAAACACATTTTTTCATTCCAAAATTAAATTACAGCTTTTATTTTTCAAATTTAAAATTGTATCATTTACTAATGAAATTATATTGTGGAACGCAACACAATTTTTTTTAGTAATATAAGTACACATTTGTTATTTACAATAAACATTATTTATCAAATTCTCACGTTCAGTCTATAGTAATTGTATCAAAAATGTATTTTACATCTACGGGAGTTAAATATGAAAAAGTGTTAGAAGTTGACATTTATCGAATATTTGTATTCTTAATAAATTAATGATGTATTATTATTAAAAGTAACAAAGCAACAGGTCATCACTAATAAACATTTATATCCGTTTATGAACACAATAACTAATTATCGATTCCATGTATTAGTGTAGTTTTACTAAGATAAGTTATCCGCTTTTGCCAATTGAAGATAATATGATCTATTACTATCGTAGTTAGACAAGCATGCCCTTAGGGCTTACAACGGTTCATATCACAAGTCTATTAGACAATAGTCTTTGATAACCTCAATATTACTCATGATCACATGATACGCTGAATTATGTAATGGGTGGAAATGATTCCTTTAGCTAGGGAAGTTACACGTGTATACTGTATATGGATAGGCATCCGTTTATAGTTTGCATGTAATAGATTCTTTTATCAGACAAATACTGTTTGATAGGTGGTATGAATTTGTCATTCAAAGGCAGGAAATAAGGAAATATCTCCCCTCTGTTGGTAAACTTGTTTAAAAATCTTGGATAAAAACACTTATGAATTTTATTCAAAATTGTATTGAAAAGAATAAAACCGGTCACACAAGGTGCACACGTGACATATTTAAATTTAAACAATGCCGATGTTTAAAATCCATGACTGTCACTTTACATTTCAGAACGATGCTAGAGTCACCTGCAATGTCATAGAGTGCCATCAGGTGCGCCGGAGACTTGTACCACGTCTAGGCCTAGAACAGACGAGAGCACTGCGGTACATGAGACTGGATGTATAAGAAATTTTCAAACGGATTTAGAGACGATTCGCTTTAAATTCTAAAATTACATCCTGATCATAAAATAAAAATTTGTCAACGATCAACTCGTTATATTTGAATTAAACAAATATTTCAAATTATACGCAACATATCCCAATAGTGAAATTTTAAACAGGATGAACTGCGCATTTGGCATTAAAAATAGTGTATTATTATCTTTCATCATTAAATTGCATTCTCTTCAAATTATAAACTCTTAAAACATCTAAATCTTTTCTTTCTTAAATGAAAACAAAATATTGGAAAATATACATTGGAAATTAAGGATTAATATTTTTATAGAATTTTAAATAAAGGATCTTACCGTTAAATCTAACTCTTCGATAACTTTTAATTTCATCATAACATAATACCGATTGATTGAAAAATTGTGGACCATAAGGTTTCATGTTGTGAAAATGTGAATTATTATACTTTTATTTTTCTTATGATTCAATTAATATAACCAAAAACACGATAAAATAATTTTTAATAAAAAAAGCAATCTAAAATTAATTGTGAATGTCAACAAAAATGCCGTCTCCAAAAATCTATATTTATTATGACCTAATCCTTATGTCTAAAGCGTAAACTCTAAAAAGTGAAGCTATTAATCGTCCAAGAAATGAAATTATTTCTTTCTGTGATAAGACATCTCTCCTGCTGTATGTATGCATAATATGCTTCCATACTAAAACTTCCACAACATACGATCCTGGGCCAGCTGCCAGTCCGACCTCTCACCCCGGGTCGTCAGAACACTGGTGGGAGCAGACACGCACTGCGACATCCAATTCGTGATCCATTAAAGAACCTTTCTTCCCTCTTCCCCAAGGTTATTAATTCTACGAACGATGTATCCCATCGACTGTTGCTTCGATGTGCTGATTCTTTGAGCTATACCACTCACGGTGGTTCTTCTACGTATTTCTTCATTTCAGATTTTAGCTCAAAGAGAAACCTCGAAGAGAGATGTTTTCCGTAGCACTTCGAACGACACTGAGTTGGTTTATGCGGTGAACAATAACAGAACACTTATGGGTCCGTATATAACATACGATGATCTGTATTATCACAAACTAAATTATTTATATTTTCTCATAGGACATAAACTGGGTAAACGAGCTGTGTCCCCAAACGTCGCCGACGTAACTTTCACTTTGTCCATGTTCTGGACAATCCGAGAAATCTTCGAGGCGTTCTGTTTTATTAAAAGGATATACTAATTTCTTAAAAAGGCCCAATGTTACTTCCATATTTTCTAAATGCGTAGTAAGAAATGACGCATCAGTAATCCGGTCAAGTTAGCTAAAAGAATAGGACAAGATTACAATAAATCGCATAGAAATAAAATTGGTACGAATATTGGAATACAATTATAAATGAAATCTGAAAAGCCTTCCGTCTCCCAACCTCCCAACTAACCAACCTCTTCAAGGTCAAAATTTTCAACTATGGATTTATTGTACATTTCAGTCAAACGATAAATTTTGTCATAAAAATAAACCAGACAAAGATTGATTTCAGCGAATTAGTGTAATCTTGAAACGTCTTTTTTAACCGGATTTATTTATTTATTTCAGATCAAAGGGCTCAGACCTTAAGCCCGCCACGCCGGTCTGGTGTCGATCGAGGTTTGCTGACGACCATCATCACCAACACGCTGACAACGGCCAGTAACGATGAGGAGTTAATGTGCTCTTAGAGGCGCAGAGCGTGTGGTGTAACATGACTTAAGTTAAAAACTGATAGACCAATTCGCCCGTGGCCGGATCGTACCCGGTTCAAAAATTCAAAATTAAAATATATTTCATAGGTTACAAAATAACACTTGAAATACGTCATCATTTTGTGAATTTACACTCTACTGCTCGTTCGGAGGCAGTTTCCCTCAAGAAGAACGAGCAAGAAACTTAAGGGTAGCTCTTTCTAATTTGTACATACATAAAACAAATACAGAATCATTAAGAATGACAGCCCGGTAAGAGGTCGAGCCATTATGCCCATTGATTTTTGTCTTCTAAATATTCAGAAATTGCATAGTACCCTTTTTACTGAGTGATTGTTTAATAACACTTAAATTTATGGATGGGTAAATCTTGTATATCTACAGGAACCCTTATTGAATAGGCGCACACAGAGCCCTCTGAATGAATTTGAGACTTTACTTAGTCGACTAACATGTGAATTCAGTTTATTTTTATTTCTGGTATTGAGATTATGTCGACTACTATTTCTTTTAAACATTTCTAAATTTTTTTTATATTTTTTTTTCATCCAGGTTTGAAGCCCACGTCGTCAACCGACTGAGCCACCGCTAGGAAGTGACGGTTATTTAAAACTTAATGTGGGGCTGATAGTCGTCAGGCTATTGAAGTTTAGAAATGCGGCGTATGGTATGCTGGTACGTCTTATCGGCCGGCATTAGATGGAGTAATCTATGAAACACTGCCCTAAATGCACGTTTAGTTATTTTATTTACAAATTCAGGACTATTTCGTAGAAGGAGACCGCAGATTTCTATATAGTAGGATCTTTATATATATTTCTTGTTTCGCTAACATCTATGAAACGTTTCATACGAGCTCATCGATTTCAGCTTCTCCTAAATCTATACGGTAGAATATGCAAAAAAGCTATAGCATCTCCTCGAAGGGCCTAGCGATAAGTCGACCGGAGTTCATTGGACCATCGACATTTCGATAAGCTCCGTCGTATGCGATCAAGATGACGTTGAGTTGCCTCAGCTCATAGACGAGTACTACACGCCAGGCGCAGCCGTATTTGAACCTTATAAAGTTACAGGTCGTGATTGACACGGTAAAGCGTCATTTTATTGATGATCTTATGTTTTATGAACATAAGAGCATCAATAAAATAACTTCATCTTCTCACGTCAATATCTTTATTACAGAACTATGACAAAAATGTTTTTAATTTACATGTATTGGAGCCAATGCAACAAAAGATTATCGTAATTTACAAATATTATAATATGTATAGAACAATTAAGTTTCCGCCATTTTCTATGAAAAATTTGGAGGTTATTTTGCAATGACGGTGTATTAGTTTATTGAAAATATTGTACATTACTACAATATTTTCCCACCTTGTGGTAGCATTCGGATACCACGTCGGAAGAATTCTTCATCTTCCGAAACTATCCACGAGTCGACCCATTTTCTGGTATCTTGAAATGATGTAAAGCGCTGCTCGGACATAAATGATAACATGTTTCAGCACCGACATAAATGATAATCTGAAGGGGAAATCCTGTAGTGGGGGAGGACTTCTTCATTAAGTGTTTTCAGATAAGTTTTTATCGGCGCCGCCACATGCGGACGAACATTATCATGTAGGCATCGAAACAGGAAAGCATAGAATTATAACTTTAAGCAAACTTACGTTCATTCGTGTCACATCGTGTCGAGATATTTTTAAATAAAATAAATCTCTTACAAAAGACCATATTATTATCTTTTTTACATTTTATTTTGAATGACATCTTTATTTCTTAACTGAAAGAAAGAAAGAAAATGAGAACACTTGTCAACGACATAAAGAGAGAATAAAGGACATTGATGAATATCTGGGCATCGGCGAAGCTAATATCGTATGCTACGCCGGGGAAGCCAACACCGTTTGGTCATTCTGTCGACGTAGGGTAGTTCAATGCTTTTCTATTTCGATGCATATAGGAGAATAATTTTTTCGTATCGGGAAGTAATGGGTACATTTTTTTGAGTTTTGCTTAATCTGAATTAGTTGAGTACGGCAGAGAACTACAATAATGGTTTGCTTAGGTTTGAGCAATTTAATACACACAGAAGCTGATCCAATCAAATACAGGACATGTGAGTTTTTCCATGGATATTCGGTTTGGCTGTCAATGCAATGTTGAAGCATAGCCGGGTAATCCTCATGATTCCCTCTTCTTTGGATTATCTTAATACATCCAATTTTCATCACCAGTGACTATTTTATGCAAAAACTTGTTTTCTATGTCTTGTAAACAGATTTTACTCATGCAAACCGGCGTTCAAGATCTCTTGGCTTCGATTCATATGAACCTTATTTTCTTGTTTTTGAATAATTCTCAATGATTTTAAACATCGTGAAACTGTTTGTTGAGTCACTTGTAATGTAATTGTAAATTATATTGCATGTGTAGCTGTATCTTAAAATGAAAAAGATGTTCTTGGACTCGGACTAATCACTCGTTCGAAAAATTGTTTAAAAATATTTTATTTTGTAAATTAAACATTTTATTTTTGTTTTTTATTTAAATAACATATGAATAATACAGATAAATCACAAACAATACATATCAGAGTGTAATTCGTCATCTGTCAGTTAAATTAAGTAATCACTTAAAGGGCTACAGAGAAACTAAGTTCTTTCAATTAATTCAGAAACTCTTTGAGTCGATAACATCTTGCAAACTCTAATAATCAATCGATATCTCTTATAAAAATTACAAAATATCCCTCTCTGGTCCCAGGACACTTACCAGTACAATGACATGAGTACGCACCGGTATAAAGACCGCTGTTAGCTTCATGTTTCACAAACAACCTTATCATTCTGACGTCATCAGGCCGGCATGGGAAAAGCGAGTTGTAAACTTTGATACGAGTGTATGAATAAAAGTTTTAACCTATTTGAAGTACGATTAGCAAAATGGAAAGAATTATTTTGTGCTCACTTTTTCTAAGCACGCATAAAATGAACTAAATTTGAGAAAGTCAGCAGAGCATAGTAGATGAAAGAGAAAAGAATTTTTTTTTAGAATTTTATTACTAAATATACTAAGAATGACACAAAATAAATTTAGACGTGTCTGGCTCCATTTTGTCTAAATTGAATAGTTTTATAGACTTAGAGCCAAATATATAAGTAACGACGTCCTCGAACGATACAGCTAAAGAAAATCATAGTTAAAGAAAGTACAAATATCGGGCACAAAACGCTGTGAGCTGCCAAAAAAAGGAGTAATCGAAGTGTGAGTCAGTGACGCGATGTTTGTTTGCGTCGACATTCTCATTTGTCTGTTCCAGCGCCCGCCCGGTCGAATGTGGGAGCTGCTAGTGACCGCAAAAAATATTCAAGTAAATATGGAATAAAGCACATGTAAAAATAAACTACAGAATGAAAAGTTGTAAAAAAAAATTTCCTCTACTTATACTATTTTGGAGCAATAATTGTTTGTTTCTTAGTCTAAAGAACACTGCTGAACCTACTTTAATGAAACTTTTGAACGTTTAAAATGTTGTAATTAGGCTTAGAAACTGATGTATATGTTAAATCGTTACGACGTAACAACTCGAATTTATAACAATAAAGTCACATTTTTTCACACCCGAATATAAACTGAACTCCCATTTCAAATACATTTACATTAATAATCGGTATAACATATGATCATTTTATCTTATTTTATAAACTATAAATTTCAGTATGATACTTTGTTCTAGAATGGATCCAGATTTGCAGTTCAAAGTTTGTTTAGAGCACCACCGAGTCTTTGAGACAGCCCTTGAATTTTAGCTCTTATTACCTATTTCAAAATTTGAGATGTAACGAGCGTTACTTCTCGAGTGTTATGTTTATTAGAATAACATATTTGTGTTAATATTAAATATCATGTAGATGTTTTTGAAAATCTAAGGTAGTTAGTTCACCAATCGACGATTAACTGCTGTTTGTAATCTACGATACCGATGCATTGTAGGTATGCATTTTGTGGTATGTATAAAATAATCATGAATTACTTAACAGTAATTCATAAAAGTAGTGTTGTTCTTCGTTAACGAAATAATTTTCAGCTCATTTGAAATTTACGGTCAGAGTGAGGTTCAAAGAAATTATATTAAATGTAATGTTCATATTTATTAAGATTATTTAAATTGGTTTATAAATTACTTTTACAGGGTTTATACAAAATTTACAAGTAAGAAA